>PVIY010026494.1:0-35348 GCA_004026745.1 Myrmecophaga tridactyla
TTCATTCAGTAGGTCCTTTTGCTCTTTTCCTTAGTAGAGTTAAATATTTAAATGATGTGTCTTACCTAGGCAAAATGAGAAGATTACTCTGTGTTATTTGGCATCATTCAGGTCTCAGAGGGAGTAACCGATTCAAATCTGGCAATGCATGCTCAAAAAAGACATAGATAGATTGGAGTAAGTTAAGAGGTCAGAAAAATTTTTAAAATGCTTTGAAAACCATGAATGATGGCAAAAATCTAACATAAGCAAATTTAGGAAAGAAAAATGATAGAAAAAGGGTTAGAAGAGAATAGGTGCAATTAATCTCATCATTTAATAGGAAAGAAGAGCTTTGGGGAGCCACACGCAGATGAAAATGAATGTGAACATTTATCAACAGCTTCATGACCATTAGCACACCTTGAAGGAGTAGGGGCCACAGACATCTGGAGATATGAGAGAGTTTATATTCTCACTTCAGTGGAGAGAGGATAAAATTGTTTCCCAACCCAGCACTTCACCGTCTAAAGGAACATGTCACAGGAAGATAATTCTGTTTAAGGGGGAAAAAGGATCAAGTGTTAAGAGAGGAGAGGGCTGACTTGTGCTCCTTGTACATCTCCAAAATCATTTTGCTTTTCTGTAGAAATTGGAGGTTCATGAGTTTTAATTATCATGTTGTGTTGCCTGTATAGACAGCATGTAGCAAAGGTTGGGGGGAAGATCTTCCAGACAGGGGGTATGAGCAGCCCCTAGGCAGTTAAATGGGCCCATTGCCAATCTTCAGAGGAGGCTATAGCTTTGCTGGCATTGACCATTCAGCAGAGACAGGTGAGTACAGACTTTTGATGAGTACCTATTAAAAAAAAAATCACATATAAAAATTAGCTATTGGAGATAACCGATATTAACACGCTTTAACTTTGAAAAGATGTGCAAGATTTTATACTTTTTCATCCTAAGACTTCATTTTCCCTAAATACAGCCTATCAAAAGACACATCTTACCATCTGTAGCTTCAAAATATAAGCTGCATTTGTCTGCTTTCCCCTTCTACCATCGTAGCATAAGACATCATGGTGTTGCACTTGTATGATTGTAGGAGTTTCTTAAATGGTCTCCCTGCTTCCACCTTGTCCTCTTACTTTCCATTTGCCAAAGCCAAAGGGATCCTTTTGAAACTCTTTCCTTTAAATGCAACTATAGAGCTATATGCTGTTGTTTACAAATATCCAGTTCCCTCATGTTGAATGAGATACTACTTTTTTTTCTCTAACTTTCAAGGTTATTTAGCCAATTTGTTGAATAAAATTAACAGGAATGCTGCAAGTCTTCTGTAAGAGGAAAACGTATGCAGGTTAAAAGAAACAGAAGCAGTTTTCTGATCCATGTATTGTGATGATGGATGTTTGAGGTAGAAGACATATTAGCTCTGAATCTGTGAATGAAACAGGAAATGCAAGTTCCCCTGCCTACTCAATCATCCCAGATTTGGGTTTGTGTGCTGGGAAACACATTTTTATAAAACCAATGTGCTAAATGCAGAGAGCGCAAGAGAACGTTTCTATGATTCATACATGGCTCTAAACAGCCTGAGAAGAGATAGGATTAGAAGGTTTGCCTTTACCACTTGAATATTTTCAACTCTTCACTAGATTTTAGGAAATGGCAGCAGTGAGCCTCTAGTTTTGGCAGCATCAACGGCACCTGCTTATAGCGGAATAATCCATATCCCAGTGGTAATAATGGAAATTTCCCTCTGTGGGGCTTCCACAAGTTAAAAGAAAATCATGTGTTCCAGTTTAATTAGCAATACAAGCACCTGCAGGTTTGACCCTTTGTAATTACTGAGCAGCTGGGATAGCATTTCAGCTCTATACTTTATTAATTGTGTGACTTTGGACAAAGCATGTTAGCTTTCCAAATCTCAGCACCCTCATCTGAAAAGACAATAGGTCGGCACTATTACCCAATGCATATGCTATTTTGAAGATTAAAAGAAAGAAATCATGTAATGTGCACCACTGATGGCTAGCACACAATTGCCTCCTTAAAATAGTGAGCTATATAAATGTGATCTTTCTCCTTTATATGCAATTTTCTTGGCTCTTTTAAGAATTGAACATGCTGTTTAACTGTAATGCACAATTCTAAACAAAGAAAATGAATATTTATTTAAATGATTATCATCCAAATATTGAACTAATGCAAATATTCAAATGATACTTAATTGCTTCAATATGTATTTGGAAAGGATATCAACCAAAGAAGAAATGCAGGCTCATTAATTCATAGTCACAGGGCATTATTGCTTGACTTAATACCATCGTCCTTCATTCCTTTTCTCTTTGTTTTAATCAGCTAAACTCTTAAAATCCAATTGTCAAACATTTTGACTTTCTTTTTGAATCATTTGAAATATATCCAAAGCATTAACTAAGGTTAGTTTTGAAGAGAAGGGCATGGCACAGTGCAGCCAGACAGTGGCTGCAATTAATAGGTTATTTCATGAACAGGTAATGAAAAACAGAACAGTTTATGTCCCATTCTCTTTTGCCAAATGATGAAAAAGACTATAACTTTATAATAGGGGTACAACTAGCTAAAGCCTGTAAGTATAAATCTCACAAAGTCAAATAACTCAGTATCTAGAATTTTTACCTGTTATGCTATATTTCACTTTAGCAGATCTATAAATAGGAAAAAGCAAGTTTCAGTTGTTGAAAAAAATTAATGTGCAATATATATGTATCTATGCCACATGCAAAAGATAAATAAATATAAAATAGAAATATGTATATGAATATAGGAATAGGCGCTTTTGAATTAATGTCAGAAATCCTTCTCTCAAAATAATTGAATAGGTTGTTGTCAGACAAATATTGTTCACGTTAGAAATAGCAGCCATTGTCAATTAGACTGTTGAGAATGATAGAAAAGTCCAACATGCATCAAATTTGAGGATTTAGAACTGAATGAGCAAGCAGAATCTGAGAATGACTTAGTCCAGTTGAACTTTAATATTTACATTTTCTTTCCTTCTTTCTTTAGTTTTTGCATGGGCCAGGAACTGGGAATTGAGCCCGGGTCTCTGGCATGGCAAGCGAGAACTGTGCCACTGAGCCACTATGGCTCACCCAATATTTACATTTATAAGTTGTTACAATTGGTGTTTTGAAGAAAGACTTACCTCATTTTCTAGGATGCACAGTTCTGTGTTGCATTAATTGATACCGCATTTCTAGTGAACAAAATTTAGCAAAATAAGATTTTTTAATAAAAATATTACTATGTTTAGTGCATAATCTATGAGAGGGATTTTTAGGTAAGAAATTTATTTGCATAACATCTTCTTAATTTTGAGAATAGACCAAAGAGAAAGATATTTTTAGCATTACTGAATGCTAGAACTTACAAATATAATTTTTTAAGATCAAGACACTCGGAACGGGAAGAAGTAGAATCTCATATTGCATTCTTTCTAACTTTAAAGCTTGTACTTTTTAATCACTATACAATGCGTTTTATAATCTGTTGACACTCTAAACTTTGGACCCCAAAATTTGTGCCTGTTCCTCACACTGCACATTTCTTCTCTTTATTAGAGAAGTTGTAGATTTATAAAACAATTATGTTAATTGTTTTGTAAATGTATTATGGATTTTGTAAAATATATTATGGATAAATCATATGTGATTTATACATAGAATGGAATAATATTCATCAATAAAAATAAAATGCAAGATTCCTATATACCACCCTATTACCAACATCATACCTTGATGTGGCCTATTTTTTATAATTAATGGTAGAACTTTTTTGTAGTTGTACTATTAACTATATTCTCTGGTTTAATGTAGGGTTCACTGCTTATGTTGTGCAGTTCTATAGATTTTAAAAATTGTATTCTAGTACCATGTATACAGCCTAACAATTCCCCCTTTTAACCATATTCATGCATCTATTTCAGTGCTATTAATTATGCTCCCAATGTTATGCTCCCAGCACCACCACCCACTACCAGAACATTTCCATCATTCCCAATAAGAACCTCTATGTTTTAAGATTTTACCTTCCCATTCCCTAGCCCCAGTCTCTCCCTTGATAACCTATATTCTAGATTCCACCACAGTAATCAAAACAGCATGGTATTGGCACAGGGATAGACATATAGAATAATGGAATTGAATTGAGAGCTCAGAAATCAACCCCCATATTTATGAACAAATGATTTTTGACAAGGGGGCAAAAACCACTCAATTGAGAAATAGAAGTCTTTTCAACAAATGGTCCTGGGAAATTGGATCTCCATTTCCAAAAAATGGAGGAGGAACCCTGCCTCACACCTTGTTCAAAAATTAACTTAAAATGGGTTAAATACCTAAATATAAGAGCCAGAACTATCTTCAAACACTATAAGAAATGTAAGGATGCATCTTCAGGATCTTGTGTTAGCACAAGCAATAAAAGTAAAGAAAAAAAAAACAGATAAATGGGACCTCATCAAAGTTAAAAACTTTTGCACCTAAAAGGACTTTATCATGAAAGTAAAATGATACCTTTCACAGTGAGAGAAAATATTTGGGAACCACATTACTGATAAATGTTTAATGTCCAGAATATATAAAGAAATCCTCCAACTTAACAGACAAACAACCCAATTTAAAAATGGGGAAAAGATGTGAATAGCCAAATCTCCAAAGAGGATGTACAAATTGGGAGAAAACACATGAAAAGATGCTCAACATCATTAGCTATTGGGGAAATGCCTATCAAAATCTCAATGAGATACCATTTCATACTCATTAGAACAGCTGCTATTTAAAAAAAGAAAATTGACAAATTTTGGAGAGGATAAGGAGAAATGAGAACATTAATTCATTGCTAGTGGCAATGGAAAATGTTGTAGCCACTTTGAAAGAAAGTTGGTGGTTCCTCAGAAAGCTAAGTATGGAACTATCATGCCACCCAGCAATTCCATGACTGAGTATATACCAAAAAATTGAAAGTAAAAAGTCAATCAGCTGTTTGCATGTGAATTCATAGTGGCATTATTCACAGTTACCAAAAGATAGAAGCAACCCAAGTTTCTATTCACCAATGGATGGATAAATAATATGTGATTTATACATAGAATGGAATAATATTCATCAATAAAAAGGAATGAAGTCTTGATACTTGTGACAGCATGGATGAACCCTGAAGACATCCTGTTGATTTAAATAAGCTAAACAGAAAAGGACAGATATTGTATGATCTCATACTGTACTTGTTTTTAATTTTTAAATTTTTTAAACATATCAACATACAAAAGTGAACATTCTTATCATATGATCATTCTATTCTTGGTATATAATCAATAACTGACAATATCATCATGTTGTATGTAGTTGTATATTCATCATCATAATCATTTCTTGGAACATCTGCATCAATTCAGAAAAAGAAATAAAAAGAAAAAAGAAAAAAAAAAACTCATACATATCATACCCCTTACCTCTCTCTCTCTCTCATTAATTGTTAGTATTTCCATCTACCCAATATATTTTAGCCTTTGCTTCCTCTATTTTTTTCTATACCTCTTATCACTCCCTTTTATTGATCACTAACATTTCAATCTACCAAATTTATTTTAACATTTGTTCCCCCTATTATTTATTTATTTCTATTCCCTATATTTTACTCATCTCTGCATACCATAGATAAAAGGATCATCAGACACAAGGTTTTCCCAGACAGTCACATTGGGAAAGCTATATTATTATACAATTATCTTCAAGAAACATGGGTACTGGAACACAGCTGTATATTTTCAGGCACTTCCCTCCAGCCTGTCCAATATACCTTAACTAAAAAGGTGATATATATATATAATGTGTAAGAATAACCTCCAGGATAGCCTCTTGATCCTGTTTGAAATCTCTCAGCCACTGACACTTTATTTTGTCTCATTTCTCTCTTCCCTGTTTTGGTCTAGAAGGTTTTCTCAATCCCTTGATGCCGAATCCCAGCTCATTCAAGATTTCTGTCCCATGCTGCCAGGGAGGGTTAGACCCCTGGGAGTCATGTCCCAGGTAGAGAGGGGCAAGACAGTGAGTTGGCTTGTCACATTGGCTGAGAGAGAGTGAGGCCACATCTGAGCAACAAAAGAGGTTCTCTGGGGGTGACTTTTAGGCTAATTTTAAGTAGGCTCAGTCTATCCTTTGTGGGGATCAGTTTCATATGAACAAACCCCAAGATTGAGGGCTCGGCTTATTGCTTTGGTTGTCCACACTGCTTGTGAGAATATTAGAAATTCTCCACATGAGGAAATTGAATTTTCCCTCTTTTTTGCCATTCCCCCAAGGGGACTTTGCAAATACTATTTTATTCACTGTTCAAATCACTCTGGAATTTATTGGGGCATCACTCTGGACAAACCTACAAACTCTCATGCCCTACTCAAGGTTCCATGTACTTATGGTGATCAATTAAACTGTCCACATAAGTTATATAGGAAATGCACTAGTCAAATTATAAATTTTGTACCAAATAAACATTTTTGTTCTAGTCTTACATGTAAGTTAAGGTTTTAAAATATAAATTACCATCTATTTTCAATACCCTGCAACATTGACATTTCTTTGTTCTCCCTCATGAAAAAGCATTTTTTAATTAGAACATTTAGTCACTATCATTGTACGCTGTAGACATTCCTAGATTATACCATCTCAGTCTTTATCTAATACTGTACTTTTAAACATTTGCCCAGAAATAAGCAAGGAAAAATATCTATTATATAAGCAAGATAAATATTAATGGCTTCCCCATTTTAATGACACCAAATAAGTGAAGTGATAAATAATTTCAAATTGCTTAACTGAGGAAAATAATTAAGGTAATGCAAAAAAATTAATGCAATTTAAGGAGTGAATGAAGGTTAAGCCTGGCTAGAACTCTGTCCTTCCACTGTCCTATGCTGTCTTGCATCAATCATGCTTATTCTTGTCATTTTATTTATATATTTGGGGAGGTTTAAATCTGGAGGCCGGGTGGGAAGTGCTATTTTAAAATTTGAAAAGGTTTTGTCCATAGTTTACATCACATTCAAAATATGGAAATCATGGTCATGCAGTTTTGTGCACATCACCTTGAAAATCCTATAAAAACTTTCACATGTTAGTTTCCCCTATCATGTGACAATAAGCAACCCCATGGCAGTTATCTGATATCAGTAGCACGATGGTAGGCACCAGAAGTTACATAATATTTTCATGCTCAATTACACTGGACACTTGGAACTATTGTGTTTACTTTACTCAAAAATATTTGAGCAGGGTGGTGCAACATAGCTCAGTGGCAAGAATCCTCACCTCCCGAGCTGCAGACCTGGGTTCTATTCCTGGAGCCTGCCCACGCCGAAAAAAAATAAAAAAATAAAAAATAAATGTTTGAGCAGCCAAACAATGTTTTTTTCTTTGAGATAATGGAGAAATCATCAAATTCAAATTATATTTCAGTCAGTAAATATGAAGTGGTACTAAATTTGCTTAAATAAATTCCAGAACTTTCATAAATTTGCAAAATTAATATTGAAGAAATTAGAATAAATAAAAGTGATTCCCCTCTGCTGCAGAATATTATAAATGCAGCATTTAAGTGGCATTTTAAAGCTTACTGCATATAGCAGTTCAAACTTGACAAGAACTGGAGATTCCATGTGTTTTAGCTTGTTAAAGCTGCCAAAATATATCAGAAAAGGACTGACTTTTAACAATGGGAATTCATTAGATTTTAAGATCACCTTGTCTTGAAACATGTGACAACATAGATGAGCCCCACACTTTCTGAGGGTATGCACAGTGGCCAAGCTATTGACTTCACCTTCAGGGCTGCAGCTGGAATCTAAGCCACACTGTCCATAGCTTTTGGATGGTGGCCAGACTCTCTGCAATCTCTGGAGTACAGGCTGAACTCCCTCTAACAACAGCTAGACTCTCCCCAAATGCCAAGGAATATGGTCCACCCTTTCTGAAGACTGGGGTGGCAGAACTCTTCCTGAATCGTGAGGCATAAAGTCTACCCTATGCAAGCTCCATTCTCAAGCTTTCCACTTACATGGGTGAGTCTCCTCTCAGTTTGAGAAGATGTCTTAGATTTAGACCTCAACTTCCGTAGTTCTGCCTTTGAAGTCATATTTCCTATTATCTGCCCCTCTTCTGTCCCTTTTTCCAGACTGGCAGTGGTTCTGCTTATACAGAACTCACATAAACTTGTTAGTTTTGCATGCAATACACTGGATCCAGATTGCCAGACAGTAGTATTTTCTACAGATCCATCCTTGAGTAACTATGACGTGTACTGAACTGCTGGACTGGTTTCAGGTTCAGTTAAACCATCACACGGAGCACCATTCTCTGGGGACTCACTTTCCAGAAGCTTGGAATTTTCCAAGCCATCAATTTCTGGTTCCTTTTCCCCAGAAGTTCAGTTCTTAGCTTATCCCATTCATCTCCATATTTTACTGTAACCTGCAAGGAGAAGCCAGTTTTCTCTTTCACTTTGGAAAACTCCTCAGATAACTGTCCAAGCACATCACCTTCAAATTCTGCCTTCCATCTGATATCAGGACCCAAATTCTTTGCCACTTTAAAACAAGGATTGCTTTTCTTCCAGTTGGCAATGACACACTAATTATTTCTGTATAAGCTTTCCTTAGAAGTACTGTTTCAATTTGCTAAAGCTGCCAGAATGCAATATAACAGGAATGCATTGACTTTTTCTGAAGATTTATTAAGTTACAAATTTACAGTCCTAAGGCCATGAAAACGTTTGAAATAAAGCAACAAAAAGAGAATACCTTCACTCAAGAAAGACCACTTGTGTCCCGGGTTTCTCTATCACATGGGAAGGCACATGGTGATGTCTACTGGCCTTCTCTCCTGACTTACAGCCTCAAATGACTCCCAGCTTCTTTGTGCCTGCTGGGGCATTTCCTTATGCATCTCCAAATGTCTGTGACTAGGTGTCTGCTTTTTGTCTTGGTTCTGGACTTTCTCTGTCTCCATGAGCTCTTTTAAGGACTCCGGAAAACTAATTGAGACCCACCTTGAATGGGCAGGTCACGTCTCCATGGAAATAACCTAATCAAAAGGTCCCATCCATAATTGGATGGCATGAAAACAACCTAATGAAAATGTCCCAGCCAACGATATGTTTGCCCCCACAAGATTGGATTAGAAGAACATGGCTTTTCTGGGGTACATAACAGTTTCACATCAGCACAAGTACCTTGTATGTTCATAATTCTACTGACAGACTCTTTAGAGCAAACTTGGCTTTTTTTCTATCAAGCACCTCACAATTCTTCCAGAATATACCCCTTATCCATTTACAAAGGTGTTCCAGCATTTTTGGCATTTGAAATCTCAGCATCCCACTTGGGGTACCAAAGTCAGTTTTAGTTTGCTAATGCTGCCTAAATGTAGTATATCAGAAATGAACTGGCTTTCCACATTGGGTATTTACTAGTTTACAACTTACAGGTCTCAGGTCATGATAATGTCCAATCAAGACAACACCTTCTTCCTGGAGAGTGGCTGACGATGATTCTGGACTCCTCTGTCAGACGGCAGGGCATATATTGGTATCTGCTTGTCTTATCTTCCCGGTGTCCTCACTTCTAGATTCTCTGTTCAGTGGCTTCCTCTGTTTCTGAGGCTTTCTCTCTCTCAGATTTTCTTTCTCTCTAGGCTCTCTGAAGCTCATCCTCTTATAAAGGGTTTCAATTTAAGATCATGCTTATCAAAATATCATATGCACAATGGTTCCACACCCAGAGGAATGCATTAATTTTAAGGACATATTTTTCTAGGGTCCATAAAAGCTCCAAATGTTCACAGCATGCAAAACCGGCTGAAAACAAGTTCTTATTCCAATTGATATTACTTCATTCCAGAACTAAAAGCAATCTTGTGTTGCTTCTAGCTTATATATGGTCTGAAAATAATTACAAACCCATAGAATAATGAGGAAAGGTTAAAATCAAAGGAACCAAAGAAGCTGAATTGCTTATTTTTGTTTGTTTTAGTTTTTGTACTTTGAAAACATAATGTTGTAAAATCTCTGAAAACACAGAACCATTTTGGCTATGTGATGAGTGTTCTTTAATAGTCCCTATACAAATGTTATTACTCTGTGCATTCTCATTCTTATTATATATTTACTTAAAAAATTTTGCACTCTATTTAATGTTCTCCTTGAGAATGCATTGATCAACTCTAGAATTTAGTAAGTATCTATATCAAATTAAAATGATGGTGAAAGTTAGGGTAAGAAAGAATAACCAACCTAGAGTATTCGTACTTAAATTAATTATAAAGTAAAATATTTCCTGACTTGAAGTATAGAACCTAAAAACCCCATTAATTATAAAAAAGTGTAGTCTATTTATATACCAAGATTCAAAGATTTTCAAAGATTATATCCATTTGCATTGACATAATTATTGTCTATAAACCATGCTTTTTGCTCTCCCATAAAGTTTTATTGTGCAAATTTCAAGAAATATCCCAACACATTTAACAGTCTGTATTATATCTTGTGTGAAATATTCCCTAATTGCAAATTAGGTGGTTAGTGGTTTGAAAGAGTTAATGTGCCTCTGAAAACTTCTCTTAACTGAGAATAATTGTAGGTATTGGGCTCATTAAGCAACACATTAAGCTACCTAATAGAGAAACTACACATTTTTTCCTTTTTTCACATTTATTTTCTTTCTTTCACTTTAATTATTCTTTTTTTTTTTTGCGTGGGCAGGAACTCGGAATTGACCGTGGGTGTCCGGCATGGCAGGCGAGAACACTGCCACTGAGCCACCATAGCCTGCTCACTTTCATTATTCTTAAATTGATAAATCCAGTTCAGTAATAGTGTAAATTTGGCTATGGAATTCATAATACTAATATTTCATGTCTATGTGTGTCTTTCTAAAAGATTTTGAAAAATATTTTGCTAAATAATATAATTTAGTTTAGTATATTATTATTCCACATCACCATGGTCTCACCCATCAGCAAACGCAAACAAATCTTATATACAGCAATGCCACTGATGCCAAGAATGTCACTATATGTGCTTTAATGACCAAGATTCCTATTTATTTTAATTTGATCCACCAACTGCATTTATTCTCACTAAGATACTAAGAAGATATTGATGTATTTCCCATAGACAATATCATGTGTTTTTTGATTCTTGAAACAAAGATAAATTTAATCAGTCTTTATCATTCAAAGGCCACTTAGATTTTATCTTAAGACAGCTGTGGTTGCGTATGTTTGGGCTTCTCTTGGGTCAACACTTAGAATGAATTGCTAGCTCATATGCTAAGGTTATACACAATTAGGAACATACTAAGTTTAAAACTAGATAGCATGGAAATGTTCCATTTATAGAGCAAAGGCAGAATAGATTTCACCTAATTCCTAAGGGTCCTAGAATTTTTGGATCGGTGAATTTTTCTTCAACTTAGTCACCAGCTGCATTAGCCCCTCACGAGAGAGCAAGCCTGAATTTGAAGGCTTGAAGCCAATCATTGACTTCTCTCTAGTTTTGAAAGTCCTAGATGGCATCTTCTTCTAATATAAGGTTATTTCATCTACATCCAAAATCTGTTGTTTGTGTACCCACCTTCATCAATAGTCTTAGCTAGATGTTATGAGTAACGTGTTGTAGCTTGAACATCGGCACTTCCTGCTTCGCCTTGTAGTTTTGTATTAAGGAGATGGTTTCTTTCCTTAAACTCCCAGAACCAACCTCTGCTAGTTTCATACTTTTCTTCTTCAGCGTCCTCACCTTTCTAAGCTTTCATAGGCTTTAATATAATTAAGACCTTGCTCTGGCCTAGGTTTGGCTTAAGGGAATGCTGTGGCTGGTCTGATCTTCTTTCCAGACCACTAAAACTTTCTCCATATCAGCAACAATGTTGCTGTGCTTTCCTATCACTCATGTGTTCACTGGAGTAGCACTTTTGGTTTCCTTCAAGAACGTTTCCTTGGCACTAACAACTTAACTAACTGTTTTGATCTGGTTTGGCTTTGAACATGCCTACCTCACTAAACTTCATCATTTCTAGATTTTGATTCAAAGTGAGAAATGTAAAACTCTTCCTTTCATTTGAACACTTAGAGGCAATTGTTGGGGTATTAATTGGCCTAATTTTAATATTGTTTCTTAGGGAATTGGGGAAAGGCCAGCTGGTAGAACAGTCAGAACTAAAACAACTTTTATTGACCAGCTTAGGATGGTTGGGGTTCATTTATAGCAGTGACATAAAAGATCACAAATCACAATAATGGATATAATAGCAATTACAAGTTTGTAAGATTGCAAGAATTACCAAAATGCGACACAGATACAAGGTGAGAACATGCTATTGGAGAAATGGCACTGATAGACTTACTTGACACAGGGTTTCCACAAGCATTAAAATGATGGATACTTGTATACAGATGAGGTTTGGAATATTACTTAAGGGGGTTATTTCTGATAATAGTTAAGTTTTTGAATCATTCATGTGCATAACCAAAAAGACAACTAGAGTAAATATTGGGATCGAAAGGTATGCATAATAATGAAGTCTATTTTTTTTTTCCATTGACCATCTTTCTGCCAGGGAACACTTCCTTAGTGTTTTCTAAAAGTGTGATCATGAATTTAGGATCAAAATAAATACAAATATAAACACAAATATAAATAAATACTTGCAGTGATTTGTAAATCATCTTATCTGAGAAGTATCCTTTGGATATTTCCACAGCTCCAAATATGCCTAACACAAAAAGTTGCTGCATATTATTTAGATTACATTTTGGTGAGATGGATGAAGTAATAACTGTCTAACTTCTGTGTCATATGTTTTTATGCACTGTGAGTTGCTTATATATAATTAGTTATAGAAGAAGTAAATAAGAATTGAAGGAATGAGCAACACAAATGTATATACATTCTTGTAGCAAAAATGTTTTCAACAATGTTAGGTTGGCAATGCTGAATTTGTTCCATGCTATAAAATGAGCGTGCAGTAGCATTCTTCCTGTCTTTACAATTATGTTCTCAACGAGTCCCACATAGAAGTTCATGTTCCCTTGTTTGCAGGACCATAAGTTGATTAGATAATGTATAGTTACATTTTGAATAGAAATAAAAATTTCCCTTAAAATAAACTATTAAAGTAAAATGCAGTATATTGTGGCATTCCAAAAATGTAAATTCTTTGAAAAGGAAAGTTGCATTTAAGTCTTTCTTTACTCCAAGTGACAAAAGATGTGCTTCTCTGTTTAAAATAATAATAGTAATAATGTAAAAGAAACTTAAGTTGCTGAGGATAAACTTACTCAGCTCCTTTGGAGGAGCTCTTTAAATATTTTATCTTGATTACAAATCTCAGGAAAGGATTTTTTGGAGGTCAAATTATTTTTCCTTTCTAATAGCATATAACCACTTTTTGCAAGTCTCTAAATCTGGAAATGAGAATAAAGAAAATTAGATACAAAGGGTTAGATTTCTTGGGTTTTGAGAGAAAGTCTGTTATAGAAAGTTAGCTAAGAAGGATTAAGTTGTGTTTTCAGGGTAGATGAGTAAAATTGATGGAAATCCTTCCTTTTAGTTTTATTGTCAAAGGCTAAGGGAGTCACATAAATTAGATTCATGAAATTATAAGGTGAATGTTCAATTCTATGTACCTAATGCTACTAGCTTGTATGAGCAGCACTCATTTTATGTTCCTGATTGCCCTTTCTTAATGAGTGCCAGAGAATGTATCTCTGATATGCCAAGGTTTTTGCCCTATACTTCAGAGGCTAGAATTCTGCTCTAATTCAAGAACCAACTAATGACATTAAAATTCCATACATGCCAAAAAATTTTGATTAACATTTGACTTCAATTTTGAGCTCTCAAGCGTTTTAGTAGAGGTTACACAGGATTTAATATCTTGGAACATACTCTTAAGTGTATTACCTAAGAAGGCATGGGATCTCACAGTAGGAAGAGTCGTATTTTGTAATATCAATTTGATTTAGTGTCTTGGAAGCAATGTTAGAAAGGCTTGCTTCTAAGGGAAGATAGGAGGGGCAAATAAGATGCATTTGCTCTCCTATCATATTATTTAATTATCGTCACTAAGTTGCCCAACTCACTAGAAAACAATCAAATCTGCCCATCTAATTGTAGAGGTTTTGTATTATTTTTATTTTGATAATCAAATTCAAAACTAAGCAATCAATTCTCATCTGTCTATATCTCTATAAAAATGTATCAACTAGTAAAGATTCCAGAGGCATTTTGTATTTGTAGCCATATTTCTAAATAAACAGAATCATTTTCAATAACAATTCACTGAGCTGATGCACATTTTTATTTGCTAGAATTACTGAATTACCCCATAAAAATAATTCTGGCCCAGAATAAGAGTACATTTTTTAAAAATCAATCTGAATTGCTTCAGGTAATGAAACGCTTGGGTTTCTATTCATTCAGCGCATATCAGAATTAATGTGATTTACCCCTTGCTGTCAAAAGTTTTAAATTCTTTGCAGCCTCAGGGACCTTGAACTCTGGGATAAAAAAATTAAAAGTTAGAGAAGAAAATAAAATAATTCATTACAAATGGTAGCATTTAATAAATTACCTGCTTGTCATAGTAATGCATTAAAATTGTGCAAATTGTATACCCTTAAAATTGTCTTGCTTATTTCTCTGCAACAACCAATGATGTAGCTCCCTTCTCTGAAGATAACTATTCTTAGTAGAAACATTTATATCCATCTTTCTAGAGATATTTTATGCATTTAAAGTCAGATATCTATATTTTGAAACCAAAATGTTAGCAATATGCTGTTATGTATGTTGCTTATATTTACTTATCATACAGCTTGAAGATCTTTGAATATCTGGACATAAAGAGTGTCCTTATTTATTATATGTATAATTAACATATTACAGTGTATAGATGTACTGTAAATTTTTAACCAAATCTCTATGGATGTTTAAGCTGTTGTACATATTTTGCATTACAAAAAAAAATATTGCAGTGAAAATTTCTGATAGGATGTGTGTGAACTTAAAAGAGAAGGAAAACTCTTCAACATAATCAAGTAGCCTGTGCAGTAAGAGGAAAACGAGAGAAATTATAACTTTTAAGTCAAGTACATACATTATTTCTGAAAGGAGAGAAGGAACCACTGCAAATTTCTGCTCTGTAGTTGAAATAAAACGTGAAATCAGGATTGACGATTGAATTTGGCAAGAGGGAGATCATTGAAAACTTAATGTAGCTATTTCAGAGGAGAAGGGGGCAGGAAAGCCTGACTATAGAGAGTTGAGTATCAATGAGACATGTGGAAGCATAAACATGGAGTATTGCTAACTCTAAAGAAGACTTCTGAAATGATTATTATGGGGACAGAAAGAGAAAGGAAACAATAACAGGAGAAAAATGTGAAATCAAGGGAAGTCTTGTTTGCTGTGGTTTTAAATTTTTCATTTTTAAACCTTTTATTATGAAAAAACTGGAGATTCACATGCAGTTATGAGAAATAGCAAAAAGTTATTTTGTGCACCAATTAGCCAGTTCTTCCCAATGGAAGCATGTTGAAAAACTGTACTTCAATATTATCACCAAGATATTGACATTGACACAGTCAGGATATGGAGTAATTTAATTCTCTTGAGGACCCCTCACATTCCCCTTTCACAGTTGCTATTACCACTTCCCTCCTTAATCCCTGCCAAGGAAAAATCTGTTTCATTGCTGGCATTGTAATTTGTGTCTTTTGTTTTTCTTTCACGATTTTGCTAGAGGCTTGTATTATACTGATTGTATTAGTCCGGGCTTTCTAGGGAAACGGAACTATCAGGAGATCTCTGTAAATATCAGATATTATAAAAGTGTCTCATGTACCTGTGGGGATGCAGAAGTCTAATTCCATAGGACAGGCTGTAAACTGGCAACAAAGTTCAATGAATTCCCAGGAGACAGAAGCTGGCTGAAGTAGAGATGAAAATCCCCTCTTCTGATTGCTGAAATTGTTACCTCTCCCTTAAAGTCTTCAATTGATTGGACAACATCCAACTGATTGGGTTCTTTCATCGTGGAAGACATTCCCCTTAGTTGAGCATAGACCCTATCAACTGATTGATGATTTAAGCCCATGAAATGTCCTCACATAGCAGTTAGGCCACTCTTTGCTCACCAAACAACTGGGCATCACCACCTGGCCAAGTTGACACATGAACCTAATTATCACAATGAACTTCTCAAAGAAGCAGCTCTGTCTTTCACTAATTTTCTCCATTGTTTTTTTGCTTGTTCATTTTCAATTTCTTTGTTGTGTTATCTTTGTTATTTCCTTTCTTCTTTCTTCCTTCTTTGGTTTCTTTTCACCTTCTTTTCTAGATTCTGCTGTGGAAGTGCAAATTGTTGACTTGAGAAATTTTCTCTTTATCCATGCTATAAGTTTTCTACTCAGCACTGCTTTAGCTGTGTTCCACACATTTCGATACATTATATTTGAATTTTTGTGCAGTTCAATATCTCAATCTGATCTTCTAAAGTCCTCTGAGACTTCTTTTGTGACCTGGAATGTGTTGTTTAGTTTCCCATTTGTTTACAGATTTCCTTATGTTTCTGTTTGGACTGCGAGTTTGACCTCAGTGTGTTGGGGAACACACAATATATAATTTCAGTTATTTAAAAAGTTGTGGGGTTTGTTTTATGGCCCAGAATATGGTCTTATTTTATGTTAAAAGGATACTTGAAAAGAAAGTGTGGTCTCCTGTTGTTGGATTAAATATACTATATAAGTTTATCAGATTCTTTTGGTTGATGATATTAATGAATTTTATGTCCTTGCTCATTTTTCATCCAGTAGTTCCATCCAGTGGAGAAGTAGATATTAGAGTTTATCACTACTATTTTGCATTTACCTATTTCTTCTTTCAGTTCTGTAATTTTTGCTTCTCATATTTTACAGCACCATTATTTGTTACATATTTAAGATTGCTATGTCTTTTTGGTGGATTAATGCATTCATCATTATGTAATGTCATCTCTCTTATTTATTTATTTATTTATTTATTTATTTATTTATTTATTTATTTATTGCTGTGGAGTCTACTTTATCTGGTATTAGTATTGGCATTCCTGGTTTCATTCTGTTAATGGTTGCATTTCACTTTAATGCCACCTATGTACTTCCATTTAGAGTTTCTTGTAGATAATACATGCTTGGGTCATATATTTAATCCATTATACCAATATCTGACTTTCATTGGTATATTTATACCAGTTTCACTAATTATATTTAATTTAGTTATTGACATATTTAGGCTTAAATCTGTCATTATGTATTTTGTGTTTAGTTTTGTTTTCTGCTTGTTCTGTTGTTCATTCATTTCTCTGTTTCCTGATTTCCCGCGGGTTACTTGGACATTTTTTTCAGAAAATCGTTTTGATTTTTCTATACAGTGTGTCTCCCTATATACATATTTTAGTGGTTGTTGTAGCTATTACATTATAGATGCATAACTTATACGTGCTCTACTAGTTGGTCATTTTACCAGTTCAAGTGAAGTGTAGAAAACCTACTTTACTTTGCATCCATTTGCCCTCTCAAGTTTATAATATAACTGTTTTAAGTATTTCCATGACATGCCATTAAAACCACATTACACAGTATTATGATTCTTATTCCAACCAGACAAACATAATTTAGTAAATACATTTGTAAAAGTCAATTTTTAACCATATTTTACACATATATATTTTTTCCATTTTGATGTTCTACAGTTCATTTCCTTTTATTAAATTTCAAAGTACATTTTTGCAAGTAGTTATAGAACAGATTTTAGAGTTCGGTATGGGTTCCTGTTCCATAATTTCAGGTTTTTCCATCTAACTGCTCCAAGACACTGGAGACCAAGAGAGAGATATCAATATAATGATTCAGTAGTCATACTCCTCATTTGTTAAACCTACCTTCCCTGTTGTAACTCCTCATTCTCCTTTGATCCTCCTCTGAAGCTTCAGGGATATTTGGGTTATGTCCCTTCTAACTTTTTTCAAGATGAAAAGGAATGTAGACCATATGGGATAGGGGGATGGAACTGGATGATTTCTTGGAGAATCTGGCACCTCTGGTTTTCAGGACTTACCTGGCCTAGGAACCATCTGAAAGTTTTAGGCTTCTGAAAAGTAAATTAGTGCATGCAGGTTTTTTAGGATCTCAGATAGAGCCCTGTGTTTTGTTTAGGCTTAACAGGAATGATGTTGGTTGGGGGTTGGCAAACCATGACAATTAGCAATATCTAGTTGAAGTTTGCAAAAGAGTATCCTCCAGAATAGCCTCTCAACTCTATTTGAACTCTCTTAGACACTGAAACCTGATTTTGTTCCATTTCTTTCCTTCCTTTTGGTCAGGTAGGCATTGTGGATCCCATGGTGCCAGGGTCAGGCCCATCCTTGGGACTCATGCCCCACGCTGCCAGGGAGACTCACCCTTGGACATCATGTGGAAGATTTTACTTGCAGAGTTAGGCTTAGAGAGAGAGGCCACATATGAGCAACGACAGAGGTTTTTTGCAAGTACCACTTAGGTATAATTATAAGTAGACTTAGCTTCTATACTACAGAAATAAGTTTCATAAGAGCAAGCCTCAAGATTAGGGGGTTGGCCTAATAATTTGGAAGTCCCTAGTGTTTGAGAAAGTATCAGGGGTTTCCCACGTGGGAAAGTCAAATAGTTTCATATTTTTTCTCCAGTCCCTCAAAGGACTTTGCCAATACCTTTTAATTATCTGCCCAACATACTCTGGGATGTATCAGGGTATTAGATTAAGCTACACAGAATAACAAATCCTCATTCCCATCCTGGGCTCCATGTGTTAGGTAGTTTAAAGGAACTATCCAGACAGGTTGAGTTCGATTGTATCCTACAGAAAGTTTAGGTTTTGGACAAAATAAAGCTCTCTTCCTTTGGTCTCATACAGTAGGTGATGTTCTAAATTACAGACACTGTCATCCTTTACCCTCTGTTCTGATTGCCTTAGTCCCAACAAAATTATCTTCATTCTTTTCTCTAATTGAAGCCCAATCTATTTTTCTGTTTCCTTATTAGTTGTTTTATGTAGCAAAGATCACTTTCAGAGCTGCAGAACTCCAACTTTAAATCTTAGGTGTCACACAGGTACCCATAGTACCAGGGAAATACTAGGTTATCCACATATACACATATCACAGCATCTCAGAGTCTAGAAATAACACTTAAAGCTCAGGAATATATGTGACTGTTATAAGAGTTTACGGTCTAGTCCCCAATTTTCTTATACATATCCTCTAAAAGAGACCATACAATATTTGTCTTTTTGTTTCTGGCTTACACACACAATGTCCCCAAGGTCCATTCACCTCCTTGCCTGCCTCCCGACTTCATTCCTTTCTGTAGTCACACAAAATTCTGTCATATGTACACCCCACTTTTCACCTTTCTGTTCCTCAGTCATTGTACCCTACGGCCACCTCCATCTATTGGGCATCATGGACAATGTCTAAAATAAATGATCCTTGTCTCACAGTATCCTCATTTAGTTATACAATCATCGTCACCCTCAATTTCAAATACTTTTCATCACTCCAAAGAGAAAAATAACAGATAAACATAACTTCATCAAAGAAAAACTCCAGAACTCCCCTTAACTCTTGCCCCCCAATTATTTACCCTTAGCTTTGCTGTATTACTAAGGTTCTATCTTATAGATACTTTCTATATATCTTTAGCCATTCTTTCCAGTTAGATCTGCTAACAAATTCTATTACTTTTCTTCATCTGAAAAATAACTTGAATTCCCTTTCATTCCTGACATATATAGTCTCCAGACATCGGTATCTATGTTGGTGTGAAACATGAGTAACAGCTGATGAAAACACATTCTTAAAATTGTACTATCAACTTAGTCCATAGTTCAACTTAGAGTTCACTGTTTGTATAGTGCAATTCCATGGATTTTTTTTTACTGTTATTATATTTCCTAATAACATTTCCCCTTTTAACCACATTCAGATATATATTTCAGTGTCATTAATTATGTACACAATATTGTGCTACTGTCACCAAATGCATTAACAAAACATTTCCATCATTCCAAATAGGAACCCTATATATATCTAAGCCTATACCTACCAGTCCCTATCCCTACCCTATCTCCTGGCAACCTATATTTGAAATTCTGACCCTAGGTGTTTTCTTTTCCTAATTATTTAATTTCAGTGAGATCATACAGTATTTGTCTTTTTGCATCTGATATATTTCACTCAACATAATGTCTTCCATATTCATCCATTTGGTTGCATGTATCATAACTTCATCCCTTTTTACAGTGGGATAATCCTTCATTGTATGTATATAACATTTTGTTTATCCATTCACTGGTTAATTGACACTTGGATGTGTCCATTTTTGGGCAATTGTGAATACTTCCATTATGAACACTAGTAAGCAAATATCTATTCAAGTCCCCACTTTTAATTCTTTTGGGTATATACCTAGTAGTTTGATTGCCAAGCCATATAGTTATCCTATACTTAAATTTCTGAGGAATCCTCAAACTGTCTTCCACAGCAGCTGCATGATTTTACATTTCCACTAATGATGCATGAGTGTTCCAATCTCTACACCTCCTCTCTAGTGCTTATAAGCTTCCACATTTTAATAGCAGCGATTTTAAAATGGTATCACATTTGGATTTCAATTTGCATGTGCTTGATGGCCAATGACTTTGTGTATCTTTTAATGTACTTCTTGGTCATTTGCATACATCATTTGGAGAGATGTCTATTTTATATATGATATCTAGGATTTTCAATTATGTTTATCAAAGAATAAGACAGGTATGAATATTCCTTCTTCCCAAAAGTAGTAGTCTCCCTTTAGATTTTATTTATTTATTTATTTTTAGATAAGAGATATTTTAGGTAGTTTGCATACTGAAGGGAATCATCCACATTGGAGAACAGAATTCAAGAGGCATGAGAAAGGGTATAATATTAAGAAGAATGTCCTTGTGGAGATAAGAGCTGGCATTCTGCAATTATGTGTAAAACTCAAAGTGTTGTATTTAAATGAGATTTGGGAAATTTCACCATTATAAAAAAATATAAGGCAAAGCTGCTGGTAAAGTTTTGTGAAAAAAGGATACTGTGTTTTCTCATCGCTTTTATTTTCTCAATGAATTAAGCAATGGAAATCTGAGAAAGAAAATATATTTTGGAAGTTTAAGGTAAGAAAGTATGGAGTTGTCCTCACCAAGTATGGTAAAGTGTGTAGATAAATATTTAAGAATTGCCAAAACCATACTGTAAACTTATCTTTGTGGTGACAAATATAAAGTGAAATATTTTAACATGGGTTATGTTTCCTCTTTCCCAAAGATAAATAAAAGGTAGGAAATTGGATTTAACTATGATTTTGGCTATGCCAAGTTGGAAAGAGAGACAATGAGGAAATGGTATTATTACTTTATCAAGATACTGATGGCAGTGATTATCCTGTGATACTCATGGCATGGAATATGACTAATCTGCAGAGGGAAAGTCAGTTTTCAGTTAGAGCCAGGAAATTATGGAAATGATTAAAGAGTTGTTAATGGATTTGCTGCTATGCTGATAGTTGAGCAAGAAATCCAGACACCACAGTGGAAGGTGAGAGCTAAGAGAGGGGTGGGCATTGGGTTCTACAAGGAATGTAGAGAGCCCTTTGGGATCAGATGTCTCATTGAGGAGTAATGCCATGGAAAGCTTGATTTCTTGTGGAGATGGGAGCAAACAAGACATGGCCCATAAAGGAATTAATCCTGATGATCTCTGAGGGGCAGCTGAATAATTTGGTCTAATTAGCTGCCACAATTAGGCGTCTTTAGGGGCGAGACAGGCAGTCTTGCTAGGAACACCAGCGGTTTGTCTCATTCAAAAGGTTAAAGGGTGGAGATGTTAATACCTATCCTTTGAATGTACATGTTATGCCTCATGAGCACCTTCAAGTATGAAGTGTGTTATTGGTAGTCTTTCATAAATAGTAATAAACCATGTTTGTGATAGATAGTGTCCCTCCGTCATTGTCTTTCAACCTAGAATTCTAAGTCTTCACATCTGCTTCTTTATATATAAACAGTGGGTCAGTTAGGATGCACGTTTGCACACACAAATGCACTTTGGAATTATGGCACTTTAGTGTCCATTTATTTACATGTCTGTCCTTCGGGATTCGGACCTAATGTCATAATAATTACATAGTCCAGTGAAATTTTTTCCCAAAATTAAAGACCCCCAAACAAGGGAAGGAGAACAGATGTTTTAAACAAATTCAGGTTTGATTAGATTAATTTTTATATAACGTTAATCCAGGAGTTAAAGTTTGTCATCAAAGCCTTTTTAAAAACTACAGTGGTGATCATATACTTCAAATTTGTATACATAATTCAAGACTGCTTTTATAAAAAAGGAAAATATATACTGGGGTGGATGCATTCTGAGAATAATTATTTATGCATAATTTAAGATATTTTCCTTTAAATCATAAACACAAAATATATATTATAACTTTATTCTTTATTTTTCATTCAAAGTCACTGATTTTAGATGCAATTTTCAGTCATATCATTAATGCCACCACATAATGAATGCTCAAATCCTATTGCTGAAGTACATTTTACAAAGTTAATTCTACCAGAATTACATGAAAAAGTTTCACTTCATGGAAAAAAACAAAAAGACTGATTATCATGGAACTGACAAGCAATTGTTTCCCTATGTGAGAATGCCTCAAAAAACAGTTCATAATTCTATCAATGTCACCAATTAGAAATACTCAATTTTTGACAATTTTCTGAAAAATATGATACATATTTCACCATATCAAATCCATAAAATTCAAATTCACATAATGTGAATATAAACAATAAGAAAACCATTTGTACATTTCTATGTATATTAAATAAGCCTAATTTTCTTTAACATTTTAATGAATGAATGACTATCAACGAATAGCTTAGACATGACTTAGTAATCACAGACAAATGTTTTTGAACATTATATAGAAATCTTAACTGAAAATGTTCAAAATTTACCGTATATCTCCTGGAGACCAATACATTAATGAATGGGAATAACATGATCATTCATAGAAGTTGAGCATCTGAACTTATCTTTGATCCTCTCTTGCCTTCACTTCCTGACTTACATGCCATGTAAGCAGCAGGTGGAACATGATAGGAACTCAGTAATCCCACTTACGGTGAGACTGGAGTGACAAGTTTGAACCTTGTGGGACTGTTACATATAACTCCTTTATGAGGAGGGAAAGGAGTCAGGTGGGGAAAATAAGTAGACAGAAATGTGAGAGGAAAGGGATGGAAGGGGCTGCAGCCTCAGACTAGGTAAAAATGAAGATTTAAGAAAGGGTAGATGACAGCAAGGCATACTTTATGAAAAAAGGTGGACAACATTAAGTGAAGAAGGGCTGTTGTTTCTGGGGATTAAGAATTAATTTGTGACTTTAGAGAAAGTAGATAGATGCGCGTGGGGATAGTGTCTATCCCATTACTTCAAGAAATAAAGAAAAAGAAAATTAGGATTATAGTAAGATAGTACATATGAAAACTAAAGTTCTGTGATTTTAACATTACACATTTTGGAATGAATGAGTTTCTGCTTTTGTTCACTAGAAAATAGTCACTTGTTGTCAATTGAACATATGCCTGGTTTTCAATATACAGAATTGTTTGTAGCAACAAGTTTCACCACAATATTCATTTATTCAGTGTTCTATTTTGCTAGCTGCCAGAATGCAACACACCAGAGATGGATTGGCTTTTAATAAAGGGAAATTATTTTGTTAGTTCTTCAGAGGAAAGGCAGCTAACTTTCATCTGAGGTTCTCGCTTATGTGGGAAGGCTCAGGGTAATCTTTGCTGGCCTTCTCTCCAGGCCTCTGGGTTCCAACAACTTTCCCCGGGGTGATTCCTTTCTGCATCTCCAAAGGCCTGGGCTGAGCTGGAGTGCTGAGATGAGGTATGCCGAGCTGCTTGGGCTGTGCTACGTTCCGCTCTCTCATTTAAGCACCAACCAGTTAATTCAAACATCATTCATTGCAGTGGGCACGCCTCCTAGCCGACTGCAGATGTAATCAGCAACAGATGAGGTTCATGTACCATTGGCTCATGTCCACAGCAATAGAACTAGGCACGTTCACCTGGCCAAGTTGACAACTGAATCTAACTATCACATTCAGTAAATACTTATTAAGAATATAACAAGTGACAAAATTTTTGTAGGTCATGGGAAAATAAAATTGAAAAAGAAAGTTATGGAACCTGCTCCTACATTCAGGATAAAGAAAACACTAAAGCATTAAGTGAATCACAAGATAGTTTCTAGTTACAATGAGAGTGATAGGATGATGCTATCAAAAGTGAGAGAGAGGGATACGTGCTTTAGATGAGTGCATCAGGGCAGGCTTTTTGACTGACATCTGAATGACTAGTCACCCAAGGTAACATTCACAGACAAAGCATTTCAGGCAGGAGAGACAAGATGTGCAAATGCCCCGAGGTGGCTTGGCTTATACAAGGAGGAGAAGGACGGGGCACCTGAGTCCTAGTCGACCAGGTAAGTTTCAATTTTATCGTGAAGTTCAATTCACAGAATGCAAGTTCTGGAGTCATACAAGCCTGGGATTGAGTTCCAGCTGTGTCCCATACTAGCAGTGTGGCCCCAAAGTAAATAGCATTAGATCTGCAAGCCTCATATGCTTTATAATAGTACAGGCATAATGATAGCATCTATCATATAGTTTCTGGTACTTCTCAATGAGATGTTTCATATAAAGCACTTAGCACAAAAAACAATCAATATATTTCTAGATACTAATATTATTAAGATTTTGGAAGGTCAATCTTTACTTATCATGTTGGGTAACCTATGAATGATGATCTACACTAAACTTTCAAAATTTAAATACCTGAGACATGGGAGATACATCATACAGAGCATGAATGTGAATATATTAGATTTTTTAAATGACATATTATTAATGATGTCTAATTTCTATAATCATTACAAACTTCTGGACTTTCAATTGAAAGTTTTTAAATTTTTAATTGGTTTTTCTAGTCTTTGATGGTAAATATGACATTCTCTAGAGATTCCGTTGAGGGTGGAATGGCCAACTTTACACATCCAGAAAGTTCCTTTAACAGTGTATATAAGAGAGGGATAGTTCCAAAAACTGCTTACCTACTTCATTGCTTCCGGAACCCAGGTGTGGAGAAAGATAGAAATTTCCTTTTTTTTAAGTAATTGGAATAGAGGGTTAGCTGACTAAGCTCTATTAACATTATTTTTAACATTCTTTTTAAAATGTGTTAGAGGAAGCACTTGATATTGAAATAAGCAAATAGTTACCTTCTTTGCAGCCAAATAACAATTCCCTGTAATGTGATTTAGGTTTTCATGGGAAATTGTATTCACAGACATTTTCTGTGTCTTGGCCTGAGAGCTTATGATTATGTTTTTTTTTTCTGATTGGCTGGGGGAAGTAATGCTGCAATTAGCAATGCGTTTGCATTTCTATCTGTTGCCAGGTAATACTCTGCTGGAGGCACATTGTGTAGTACTTAAAAACCGAAATTAATAGAGCAGCAACACATGCTGTTGGGAAGAGCTGAAGTATTTTGCTTATTAGGTTGTTTTCCTCAGATGTTCTTGATTTATTCTTTTGTTACTTGCCAAAGATAGCATATGAAGAAAATGGTGGAGAGAATGTGAGAATATGAAAATAGGTTATGATTGAATATTATTTTTGCCATGTTCTCTAGGAAAAGAATCAGAGTCAAAAAACCTGTGAGCTAATATTTTATTGGGGTTGAAGGGGGCAGGGACTGGAGATAGAAAAATACAGGAGTCCATTCCCAAGCTTGTCACAACTACATATTAATAGCACTGATTGCCCAGTCTCATGGGTATATCCAGGCAGGTCTTTTGACACCACTGCAACTGAGAACATTTGGTTAGCCCAGATGGAGAAATGTGCAGTTTCCTTACACTGGTGGTATTGTAATTTTGGTACCTTTTTAATCTATCGCAATGCTGATTGCATAAGTAGTAAATGGTGACTTATGGGCAAATCGGAATAAGTAGAAATTTAGTCTGATAAATAAGCAGAGAGAAAGAGAGAGATAAATAGATAGATTTGCAAGTCCAAATAAAGAAGTTCTACCTCATACATGGTATCTAAGTATTTGCAATAATTCAGTTGCTTTATATATCTGTTTCTCTAATTCATTCCACTTAATACATACTAAAGCGTACATTAAATGAATGATATTTCACTTTGTGATAGATATTTTGTTGGTTGATCTTGACCTGTAATGACCCTAGATTTTTTTTTTCTTTATAAGAGAAGTTGTGGGTTTATAGGACAACCATGCATAAAATACTGGATTCCTACATTTCACCTTAGCATTAGCACCTTACATTGGTATGGGACATTCGTTAGAATTATAATTGGCAATAGCACACTTTTCTACCTGTGCTATCAACTGTGATCCACCCGTTAACTTGGGGTTCACTGTTTGTGTAGTGTAGTTCCATGGATTTAAGAAAATTATTCTGTTACCAAATACACAATCTAGCATGTCCCCTTTGAATCACATTCCGATATTTATAACAGGGCCGTTAGATATGTTCACAATGTTGAGCGACCATCACCACCATCCATTACCAAACATTACTGTCACTACAGATAAGAACTCGCTATATTTTAAGCCTTAACTTTCCATTATCTATCCCCATGCTAGCCCCTGTAATTTATATTCTAGATTCTGACTCTATGAATTTGCTTATTCTAATTGCCTTAATCAGTGAGATCAGACAATATCTGTGCCTTTACGTTTGGCTTATTTCATTTAACATGAGGCCTTCCAGGTTCATCCATGTTGTCACATTTATCACAATTGTTCCTTTTTTTCACACTTGTTCCTTTTTACAGCTGAACAGTATTTCATTGCATTCATATATATACCACATTTTATTTATTAATTCATTGGTTGATGGACACTTGGGTTGCTTCCAGCTTTTGGCAATTGTGAATAATGCCACTATGAGCATCAGTGTGCAAATATCTGTTTGAATTCCTGTGTTTTGGTTTGCCAAAGCTTCCAGAATGCAATGGACCAGAACTGGACCAGGCTTTTTCAGTGGGGATTTATTAGTTCACAAATTTACAATTCTAAGGCCATGAAAATGTCCAAATTAAGGCATCAAGAAGAAGATATCATCTCTGAGGAAAGGCTACCAGCATCTGGGACACCATTGTCATATGGGAAGGCACATGGAGGGCATCTGTTGGCCCTTCCCTCCTGGGTTCATTGCTTTTAGCTTCTGATTACAGCAGCCTCCCCATCTGTATGTCTTCTCTGTACTTTATCCTCTAATAAAGGTCTCCAGTAAAGGATTAAGTCCCATTTTGAATGGGTGGGGTCACATCACAATGGAAACAATCTAATCCAAAAGGCTCACCCACAACAGGTCTGTCACCACAGGGATGGATTAAACAAGGTGGCATTTTATGGGGTATATAACAGCTTCAAACCAGCACACTCTGCTTTCAGTTCTTATGGGTATATACCATATATACGACCTGGGATTGCCAGGTCATATAGTAGTTCCACACTTAGTTTCCTGATGTAGATTTTTTTTTTTTATTGGCATGAGCAGACTCCAGGAATCGAACCCAGGTTTCGGCAGTCAAGAATTCTTGCCACTGAGCCACGATTACACTACTCTGATGTAGATGTTTTTAAGCTAAAATTTAATCCTGAAAATAGTTTTAAAATTTGTCCATCCCTTTTATACAACAGATATCTTCATATCAAATAATTTTTAGAGGCATGAGAAAAAAAAATTCTGAAACCTACTTGCTGAGGTCAGGTAGAAATAACAAAATTATACTGGAAGGCACATTTGCAAGTGTCTTAAAAAAATATTCTCTACATTTGCAAAAAGTATGCACATAGAGGCTTTGAAAGCAAAACAAAACTGTCCAGACAACAACTTATTCAGACAGGAACCTGAATTTTTTTTCTTTTATAATTTTTACAATTGATGAAAGCATATTTTTATAATTGTGGTATTAACTACAGTTCATGGTTTAACTTACAGTTCATGGTTTGTAGTCTCCCAATCTATTGATTTTTTAAAATTTTATTCTCATAACATATATTCAACCTAAAATTCCCCATTTCAACCACATTCAAACATATATATTTCAGATCTGTTAACTGCATATACAACGCTGTGTTGCCATCATCACCATCCATTACCAAAACTGTTCTATGTCCCAAATAGAAACTCTGTATCTTTTAAGAATATTTTAATCAGGGCCAGTGGATAAGTTGTAAATATTTTAAAATTTCAGTATGTCATATAAAATATTAGTAATAAGACCAAATAATTTTAAATTACAATTTTCTAATTAATTTAAGAAAGTGTCCCTTCTTAGCTATTCGTCAATCTCTGTGACATTTGATCAGCATTTACTGAAAAGCTGATGCAGCTTTGTGCACTGGTCTTTCTACTGGACCTTTGAGAATTCACAGAAATTGGAAAGAAATTCTGACTAAGCCTGAGACCCTAGAGTATGAGCCGCACGATTAAGTTGGCATAGTCTCTATCAGTATTATTTATAATATTTTTTATCATTCTGTAAAGCTATTTTTAAAAAGGGCTCTGTCTTGCTTGTTGAGTTTTAGTAGATTTTGAGTGCTTTCAATTACTAGACTTCAAAAAACTCCAAGGATTTCACGACAGTCTCCAAACTAAAATAACTTTTCAGAACACCAAGGGAGATGTAATAGAAGATGACTAAGGGAAGCTAGAAGAGCAGCAGCCAGCGACTGAATACCTGCACACATCTGCTTTCTGAGTATCTTATCTGAAATGCATTAAAATTTTTCAAATATCTGTTTATTAATGGAGTTATTAGAAGGAGAGCTCTGGAAGTACCTCAGTAGCATGAGTGTTCCTTTGCTTCAGCAAAAGTCACTTCCCAGGATCTGATGACAGTTTAATTCAAAAAGAATACCATAGGTGTGCTACCTGCAGGTGATGGTGGAAGAATTCAACTGCTAACACAAGGCAAACTGTCACCTGTGTATGTATTCATATCTTTTTAGTCTATCATTAATCTATCCATATATATATATGCATATCTATTGTGTATCTGTTATCTGTTATCTATGCCCATCTCTGTCTGTCTGTCTAGCTATCTAATCTCTGTAATTCACTCATCCATCAGCCTATCTAAATTTTCTATATGTTGCATTAAACATGAATTTTTGGCATAGATAAATGATAAGTCATTGCTCTTAAACATACTGCTGGTTACATGTATGAAAAATGTGATTGTGTCAAGGAGAATTTAGTTGCAATCGGTCTGCAGTGATTTGAGCCCCATAATTTCTATCAGTTTTTCAAACCATCTTAATGATATTATTTTGATTATTAGTATTAGTAATATTCAAGCTGACACTTAAGTTATCTTAAGCATACGGAAAACATGTTAAGAAATGTGTAATATTTTCTTATGATCTACAATATAAAGTCTATATAAAAATAACCATCATGCTCTGCAATTGCAGCTGCAAAACAAGTGACCTGTCATTATTTCTACATTAAAACCAGATCATTGCCCCGGATTACAGTTAGCCCTCCTTATATAGAATTCCGGAGATATCATTTCAGAAACCAGGTGAAGCTATTCTCAAGGAGAGCAATACTCACATTATCAGAGTTACATAAATGATTGTCATTCATAGGTTGTAAACACTGGTGCAATAAGGTGCTTAAGTTATAGCATTATAATAGTTCATCTCATTTATAGTTGCCTCTTATTGAAGGGCAGAATCTATAGCTTATGGAACCTCCTTATCACCCATTGCATCCTTCATTGTGGTGAACAAAATAAGTGAGAGACAATAAACAAACATCTGATTGAATGTAAAAGTATGCATGTTGCTTAAAAACTGCATATTTGACAGTGCTGAATGAATTTGACAAGGAGCATTGAATGAATGGTTCATTTCCAGGGAAAAAAGTATTTCTTTGCTTAACCAAACATTAATTCAATTTCCTACTAAGGTGGAAGAGTATCATTATGGTCAATTTAAGTTATTTTCAGAATACTTTGTCATTATGACAGTTCAGAAAAAATGAACTAGAGTTCTTGCCAATGAATGCAAACTTCCTTGCTTTCTAAAAAAATAAATAAATACCTAGTATTTTAATGCAGTATGCTATTTTTATGTAGTTTATTTTCTGCTCAGGCATAATATCTTGCTCATGGTCTTGTTAATTTTAGTTATTCTACTTTTAAATACATCTCCAAATCTAAAGTGACTTGAAATTGACATAAATATAGGCTGTGACTATCTGATTAAAATATCATCAGCAAATTCCTTAAATCATTTAAAAGGCTATTAATAGAAATTTGAATGAAGGATTATTAAATAAAACTATACTTTTATGTCTCCCTGCGTGATTGCTCTGCTGAAAAGATTTCATAATTATTGATAAGATGGATTAATCTTAATTCATGATTATAAATAAAAATAAGATGAGTTAATCAATTATTTTCAAAATTGAAGCAAAATGTTCTTATATATTTCCTATAGACTATTATACATACATCAGAGTTATTAAAAAATGGCAAATCATTAAGAAGGTATATGATCAACCAAGAGTTTCATTCTAAGTGATATTGAAGCTATGTTTTATGTTATGTTTTGTGTTCCACTAAACAAGGAAAAATAAATCTTAGTGATTAATTAAACATCTAAATAATTTGTATCTATTATTTGTTTCATTTCATTTAGTTCTTTTCACATAATTTAAAAAGTCTTAAATACAAAAGTACATCATTTCAAATACTTGTCATTTGTAGTTTTATCAATAACTATTTTATTTTACATAAATTACTTACTAAATTGCATTCATTAAGAAATTATGGTACGACCAAACACACTTTAGAATGAAGACTGAAACTATATATCTATTTCAATGTACACCTTCCTACACCAAACAAGTCAATCTGATGATTTTCTAATATCATAAATATCTGTGATTTTTCAATAAAGAAAATATACCCAAAGAAAAAACGCGAGACTTTTAAAATGTGAGAAAATATTTTGAAGACATCTAATATATGTTAAAAATCTGATTTACAAAACTACACATAACTGGTTGCCTGAACTGAGTCTACAAAAGCTCTTTTTTTGGCACGACTGCTTATCTGTATGCCTTCTCTTTACATTCTGTCTGTAGCACGCCTAGTATATTTGCTTTCCAGAGTAGATCATTTTTAATACCACTCACCTCTATGTAACAAAGTTGTTTTCAGTAATAATCATGTCAAAGAAGGAATAATTATTTGTGATATGTTCTTCTGTTTGACTATAAAATTAACATTTAAAAAAGAATAAATCATCAACTTAAAAACATTACTCAATTTCAGTAAAATATTTCAGTTGTGAACTAAACTTTTCACTTAGCAAAAAAATGTTGCATTCACAGTTCACAATGTTTCACTGTTTTAAATATTAATCTGAGTCTCGAAATGATTATAAAAGATGCCAAAATTAAAGCAAATCAAGTTCTGTTTCTTCCCCCTTTACAATCTGTCTTGCATTTTTTTTTCAAATTTCCTCTTTAAATACATGACTGTGTGGGATTAAAGAGTTTGGAGAGGCAAACTCTAGCTAGAAATTGTAAAAAGGAATTTCAAATCAATATTAATAGCTGATTACATGTATCACAGGTGGTTGTTCTGTAGTTTTTAAGAGTTAACTTTCATGCAGTATAGAATTTTATTAAAATAAAAGACTTCTCAAAACTGCTAGTTTGAATCTTACATATATGTATTAAATTATAATTTTAATACAAAAGTTAAAGCTCAGTAGTCATAACAAATATTTAAAACTTAGGACAACAAGGATTATTTATGCTAGGGAAAGCTTTATTTCTGTCAATCTTTAGAAGTACTACCACAAGGTGATAGTAAAAAGCAGACCAAATTTTAGCCAATCGTATTATTGTTTATAAATTCTCTGTAGACAATGAATGCTCTACTTGCCGGTACCAAGTGGAGTGCTCCTGCTACCTCACTCCTGAGGGCAATGGCTCTGTCTTCAGAAAAATGTATGTGATGGTTCATTCTGTGTGCCCCATTGGTAAGGTTATGGTGTCCAGCTGTTTGATCAAACTGGTTTACGTGTTTCTGTCAAGGTATTTTGTAGATGGCAGAGGCATCTATCATTAGTTGACTTTAAGCAAAGGAGATTAGCCTCCATAATTTGGGTGGGCGTCATTCACAGAGTTGGAGGTCTTAAGAGCAAAGAATTGAGAGTTTCAGAAAGGAGACACCTGTCCTTAAACTATACCATTGACTGATTTCTGAGTTTCCAGTCTGCTGTCTCCTACCAACATAGACTCAAAACTCAACATCCTACGGGTGTAGACTTAAAACTCAACATCAGCTCTTACCAGAATTTCCCTGACCTATGGAATTTTACCTGCCTTATAGAATTTATACTTGCCAGGCACTAAAGTCACAAGAGCCAATTCCTGAAAATAAATAATAAAATAACAAATCTCCTGTCAGTTGGCAAGTCTGTTTCTCTAGAGAACCTTGACCAATACAATGAGCAAATATTCAAGTAGATAGAAACAAAAAGTCTATTTAAAATTTAAAGTTGTTTCCTCATTATTAAAATATGATTTTACTCAGTGGTAACTCAAAGTTCATGTGAATTAAGTTGTTCTCTAGTTGAGAATCTTTAGGCAATTACTTCCAAAAAGATTTTATTTCTACGTTCAATTTTCTTGGTTTCTGATAATTAAGTTAAAAGGGTTTTTGTTCTTTCACTTGAAGACAATATGGTAAATGCAAATTTCAAGTTATTTTTCATAGTAAAATTGAATCAGATAACCACACAGAAAAGTTAGAGCTCTACTTGGTGCCATGTTTTATATTACTATAAAATAATGTTCATGTAATTTGGATTTAAATAATGGTTGGTCTGTTATAGTAACCCAGGATTCCACAAAATAGCAATCCAAGCATAACCATAGCTAAAATAGCATGATTAGATTAAAAGAGATTTAAATAAATTGAGAAGTAAATTACTATATATAATATATTCTACTCGTATAAATAACAAAACATAAAAACAAAATGTAGTTTACATAATTCATTGAATTCTATTATCAGATAAATAAAATTTCCAATTATGAATTATGTTTAATAAAAATTTTTAGTACTTTTATTTGTGTTCAAAAATCTTGAGAAATAGAAACCCAAGATCCATATAAGCTCAAATCACTCTGTATCTCTAGATCCTTATGTTTGGATTTATCAAAGATGAATTTTTCATATGGATTTTATAAATAGAAGATGTGTTAATATTATTATATTGAGCTAGAGATAACTTTCAAGGGATTTTTAATTTGAATTTGTTTCTAATTATACAAAACAAACAATCTCCAGAAATAATACTTCCACAAAACTCTGGTACATAACTTATTGCATATAAATGAATTTATTTGAGCATTGTCATATTCTCATCATGCACAACACAATGAAAAATAATGTACTAACTTCCCTAATAAGTTCTGTTTCTGTGAAGAAATAATATGTATAAGACCTTGAAATAACAATCAAGGGCAATATGCTGTAAGGAAAGAAATAAAAGTATAAAGATTAAGTTACAAATCTGGTGCCCATAAATCATTTATACAATTTAGTGCCCAGTCATAATAACTACATTTAGTCTAAAGAAATAATATTCACATTTCACATTTAATAATGTTCACATATATTCTTCAAAGGTCTGTAAAAATGAAACAGAACAAAAAACTTCAAATGATTTAATTAGAAATTCTCTGCAAAGTATATACATCTTTGATATAATGTAATTGATTTCCTCATGCTTTCAAATTTGCCTACTTCTTTTTCTGAGTAGTTTCACTTTGTACTTTAAAACCTGTCAGTTTGAAGGTTTTGAACTAGGTCTTAAAACCTGTGCAAATTCCAAAAATATGTATTTATATATAGCTCTCGTGATTTTAATAGCTTATAATTCATCTAAATATAATTAGACTCTGATTGACTAGAAAATTGGATTAGCTCAGTAAAGTCTATGGAAAATATTATGTGGAAATTAAATGAAGTTCTTTTGGTATTGATATTTTGAATTCTAGAAATGGTTGATTTATGGTTGGAATTTTTTTGGAAAAGGCTTTTCTGTTTAGCCAGTTTACTGTGGATACCTTCTGTCTTATCTTATCCATCATTATCAGCGCCATTTCTGAATAAATGCTACATGATCATCATCGATAGCACCATCTTAGCCTAATGGATACTGAACCAGTTTCTTAACATCTCTTTCAACCCCAGGTATCTGAAAAGAAACTTTTCAATTCCTCCTAGATGACTAGTATCCAAAACTAGGGGAACAAACGTTTTCAATAACTAACCTGAACCTGGAGAATCTATTCAAATATAAATATATAATACAGGCTTCAGAGAATCCAGATACCCTAATAAATGCATGTCCTATTTCAGAATTTTGTAGATATTTATATGTGTTTGTACAAACGTATATGTACATTTTTAAGTAAATGATAACAACTTAGAGAGTTTTCCATATCATTGCAGAATTTAGAATTCCTCACTTTTGTAATGGTTATACTGTAGTCAATTAATGGCTATACAATATATCTTTAAACCATACATCTGGGTTGTGTATATTTTTATGGCAATGCATTCTGCAATAAATATCCTACTGTACATATCTTAGAACATGATCATGACATATATCCAGGATAAAATTTTGGAAGTAAAATGCTGGCTGAAAAAGGACCATATTTAACATTTTAGAGGTGATGTTAAACTCCCCTGTGTTTACCAATTTACACCTCAAATCATCATGCATTTAAGTGCCCATGATATACAAGGCTCTGCTTTAACCAACTCTTCCTCTAAGTTCACTCATCACTTATTCATCTTGCTGTTCTTTGACACAGCAGGCACTATGCCAACACAGAGACTTTGATAGTTCACTTGTTGTTTCTCAAATTCAGTCTATGTTCCATATAGCTATTACTTTATCTAATGATTAAGTTAGAAAGTTAAACTCCAATAACATCTGCATGGAATAACATAAGAAGGAAAATAGAACGGGTGAAATATATATATATATATATATGTTAATATATATAT
>PVIY010026495.1:0-35340 GCA_004026745.1 Myrmecophaga tridactyla
CCAAGGTATCTTTCCCTGGATGCCTTTGATTGGACATTTCTATAGACTTGTTTTAATTGCGACATTTTCTCGGCCTTAGAACTGTAAACTAGCAACTCATTAAATTCCCCTTGTTAAAAGCCGTTCCGTTTCTGGTATATTGCATTCCAGCAGCTAGCAAACTAGAACACCCTTGTTCATGTATTTGTTAATTCCTCCAACTCCAGATCATAAATGCTTAAGACCCTACTAGCCATGAAGATCATGTACAGCAACAAGAGGCCAGAAAAGCTAGCTTTTCTGGTTAAATCTATTGGCATATATATAACTTGGCAATGATAACCACTGCAGGTGGTTAATTTTTTGGTTCAGAAACACTTTTTCTGTTCATTTATGGATCAGAGAACACAGAATGGTTTTATGGTGAAAGAGAGAGAGAAAGAGGGAGAGTGAAAGGAGAGGAACGGAGGGAGAGGGAAGGAAGGAAGGAAGAGAAAGAAAGAAAAAGAAAGTAGATACAGAAAATGATTTAAAAGTGAATGCCAGTGTTTAAATTTATAAATGAAGTGTGTATGCATGCTTATGGGAGAGCCGTACTTTCCCAGGGACCACCATTCTTTTCTTATCTCATGGACCATGCTTTGTTCCATCAAGATACTAAAGCAATCGAATGATTAATCAGAAGTATATTCCGCAAATGAAGAGACTTGCGTAGCTTTGCAGGGTATTTAATCTGGGCCGGCTGTTGTGGGGGGCTTTGACCTTCCTTCCTCCAATGCCATACAGCTTCCTGGTGACCAGAATCCTCAGGTCTCTTAGATGTTGTCTTTCTTTTGCACAGCCCTGGAGAAACCATGATAAAAGGGTTATCTTTGTTTCTCTTTTTTTTCCCCCTGACTTGACATAAATTACCATCTTTCTGTTATTAAAACATTTTCTGGACAAGTTGGATTTATTGTGTCATAATTTACTTTAATAGCATAATTTTAGATACTTTGAAGCTATTTAACAGATAAACTGATTCATTTTATTTAGGAAATATACCTTATTCTTATTATTGAAAAAATCACACAGATAACCTCACTACGCAATTGCATCTTTTGGAAATACAATTTTTTGCCTGTTTTCTTGTTACAATGAAAACATGTTGATGCTGGGACACAGGAAAACTAAAAATTAAAAATATACAAACAATGATAACAATTGAGAATGGTTTCTTATACAGTGTTTTCTTGCAAAAAATGGTAAAATGTTGAACATACCACGTTATACACTGATTTTTAATTATATTATAGATAGTATATTTTCCTATGGCAATAAATATTCTATATTTAGTTTTTAATTGATACATATTATTCCTCTCAACAGAGATATTATAATTCATTATATCCTATTGATGGACATTCAGATTCTTCAACAATTTTCAATGTTATACATAATATTGTAATGACAAGCTTCCATTTAAACAGCTACCATTCACATTTTTGCTTCTTTCTGTAGTGTGGTGAGTTGAATTGTGTACCTCAATTTGGACATGCTCTTGGTTTTGGTCTGCATTCTCGTGGATGTGGACCCGTTGTGAATAACATCTTTTCAAGATGTTACTTCAGTTAAGGTGTGGCCCCGCTGAACCAGGTTGGGTTTTTTTGTTTGATTTTTAAAAAAAATTTATTTATTAATTAAAAAAAATTTAACAAATGAACCAAAACATCAACATATATAATCAGTAATTCACAATATCATCACTTAGCTGCATATTCATCATTTCTTAGAACATTTGCATCAATTCAGAAAAAGAAATAAAAAGACAACAGAAAAAGAAATAAAACGAAAACAGAAAAAAAGAGATTATACATACCATATCCCTTACCCCTCACTTTCATTGATCACCAGCATTTCAAACTAAATTTATTTTAACATTTGTTCCCCCTATTATTTATTTTTATTCCATATTAATGGATTGTCAAATCGGGTGTATCACTCCTTCAGAATTCCAGAATTTCTGATTATGATCTCAGAATCTGATTGCTTTGTGAATTTGAGTCTATAGTTCCCTGCTTACTTACCATGCTGGGCATTATAGCATAAGCAATGATTAGTTCCTCTATTAAAAATCCTCAGAAAGTTATTTTTCTTCCCTTTGAATCATTAAAATCATGCTTGGTTTTAATATCCTGTTATATGCACATAGTATATATATAGTATATATATGTGACATGCATGTGACAATGATATTTGATTTAGATTTAGATGTTTGTCTTATTGTCTTCTTTATTAGTTTAAATTTAAATTTTCTAAGTCTGAATTCAGGAAGTGTACTTGAGAAAAGTGTTACAATTTATATTAAGTTCCACTTTGGAAATGCACCTCTAATTTATTTGAACTAAAAAATTTGATACATGGGAAATAATTCATGCTAAAATTCTTGTATGCCCTCTTTACCATTTTATTTGTTTGCCATTTAAATGTTTTTGAAAGCCACAAATAGTGAAAGATTCTATGGGGAAAATCTATAGATGTAGTTCTGGGTTAAGGTGTGTGTTTGTGTGTGCATTTTTGTCTATCATGGAAACAGATTAAGTGTACATGTGTCTATCATGGAAGTAGCTATAGGTATGCTTTTCATATGTATTTATAACATTTCTAGATATTACCTTGGTATGAAAACATATAGTGCACAATTCTTTTAAAAGGATGAGAGCATTTCTAACCAACCCAGTAAAGCTAAATGTGATAGAAAAAATTTCAAAGCCTATTTTTAGGTGCTTTAAATTGTTGTCCAATCTATTATCTGAATAAGACTTTAAGTTATGAGTATACATTGTTCTTCCCTCTTTAATAATTAGAAAATTAGTCAATGTGCCCTGCCTTTAAGACAAGGGTTCTGAACCTGGGTTTGACTGACCGTTGGGGAGTTCATGAATGGACTTCACAATTTGTAAAGTCACCAAAATTACACAATCCTAATATTATGCTTATGCGCATTTGTACATTTTCTTTCCTCTGGTCAAAGATTCCATAGTTTTAAAAGCACATTCTCCAAGGGGTCTGTAATACCCAAAAGGAATAATAACTATTGTTATATTATTTATTCATCAGAAAATGTAATTAACATTAATATTATTATTATTAACATTATTATTGACCTTGGCAAGAGCAGCTTCAATAATTTTTAAATGGAGAAAATGGAGGCTTCATTTATCACATGAAGACTATATTTCTGGGGCTTCTGCTGAGAGAGAAAGGTGGGAGGGGGGCAGAAAACCTGCTTTATAATTAAGGAATTATAAATTAAGGAAATATAGGCACTTACAAAGCTTTTGCAATTGTGGTTGAGTGTTTTGTGGCAGTGTTACTGTCACCATTTACTTTGTGGCAAACCTTCTCAGTCTATTATACATAACACTAAACAATTGACTAAAATGTGTTCTTTTACTTGTTATTCATTAGGTACTTATCTATTGTCTACACTGTGCCTAGGACTTCACCAGTTCCGGTGGGGAAGCCTAGAAAAGTTACAGTGCTGCTTCCTGCAGAATTATTATTTCTGATTCTGCGGCCCACAGTTTTTTCACTCAACTCTGCTGCTTCTCACGTAACATATAATGTTATACAAATTGCGTTTTCCTTTGTAGTTATGCTTTCAAAGTAGGGGGTATGTTGCACATGGGGTGACATTAATCACAGAAAAAGTATTGATGAAAATGAGTCTTACAGAGGGATTTGAATGAAGTTTTGGGCATTCCTTAGAGAAACAGCTATATAAAGACATTCCAGAAAGAGAAAATAACATGTCAAGCCACAGCCATGGGAGTGATAATTATTCTATCTGGGAAATGTTTAGGAGATACCCGTATTGGAGCTGCAGCCCTTTGTGCATTTTGAGCTGAGAGGTTGAGTAAGCCTGGCCTTCCTAATCACGATCTGATTTGATGTATAGCTCTTGTGACTTACCTACCCTTTTGACATCGTTGTATTTTAAGAAAAATTAGAAATAATTATTTTCTTTTCAACATTTGTGCACAGCAAAATTTGAAAATTAGCTTTTGTTACATAAATAATACTTTCTTATTAATTGCTCCAGAAATACTAGTCTATTCCATTTGGAAGGATTTTGTTTCTGGAGTGTGTACGAATGGGTTTCTCCATATCTGTAGGGCTCCTCTGCAACAAAGGCTCTTCCCACAATCACAGTGATCCTCGTAAAATCTAAGCCAGATCAAGCCAGTCCTCTGTTCAAAATTTTTAATAATAAAATCCAGGGCTCTTATGTTGACTATGAGGACCTACAGGTTGCATCCCTTGCTGGCAACCTCCCTCTCCTGTCCACCCTGTCTCTATCCAAAAGGCTTGTCCCTTCACCTCTTTTGGATCTCTGCTCAATGACATCTCTAATCACTGGGTCTTTTCTCACTACCTTACCTAAAATACACCCTCTCCTCCAACTCTGCCCCAGCACGCTCTATTCTTCCTTACCTTGATTTTCTTTATTCCACTCTTCACTGCTGGACATATTATATGTTTACTTGTTAATTGTCTGTCTCCTCCCACTAGAATAAAAGTTCATTGATAGTTGATGTTCAGTACTCTATCACCACAACCTGAAGACTACTGGCACTCAACAAATATTTATTGAAGGAAATTAATTTTTAATAATGCTAACATCTTTAACAATTTTAATTGGGAATAACATTTTAAAGTTTAATAATAACTAATATGAGAACTATGCTGTACTAAGAATACTTTCACAAAATAAAGTAATTAAACAAAATTGTCATGCAATGCCAGATTATGTGCTAGAAACTCATAAAGCCCACATTTTATTATAGTGGTGGTATTTTCAAAAGCAGACATGAATGCTTTCGTTAAAATGTGAAAGCCAGTGATATGCAGTGGGTGGGGGTAAAAAATCCAGAGATGTGAACAAATCAACAAAATAATCTGCATTTTTCTTTTGGGGGAGTGCTGAGAACATTAGGGAAAGTCTGAGTGAAGTTGTAAGTGACAAATCTAGTATCAAGATGAGTTTGCACAGAAAGCCACTGCTTGGGAGGATCTAAGAAAAGCTAGAGTGTTTTGTTTATATCTGAAATGTCAACCCCCATGAGTTTGGATATATTCTGGCAGAGCCACTCAATGTCTACCATTACCCCCTGGGTATTATTAGCCAGGCTGTCTGTCTTTTTTCAGGAAGGAGTCAGGAGTTGCTGTTTTATATCGTGAATGCTTTCTGGGGATGGATGTGGATGGCTAAAGAACCATCTAAGGCCAAGTCAGCCTCCAAGCACACGTGTATGCAGGTGTCCTTGCTCTGAGCAATACAACCTGTTTATCCACCTGCTAAGGACAAAGGAATATTGGCAAACAAGAGACTATTATACTGTTCAACCACAAATATGTACCATTTGAAGTCCTTCTTCAATTTTTCTTGTTCTCCATCTCTAATTCCTAGGTGCCTACTAGCTTAGCTAGGGCTGAGAAGGAGATAGTAGCATGCTATTTGTAAGTTATCTAAGACAGGCAGACCATCTAGCTCTGTAGGGGTTGTGTTGAAGAGGTTGGCATAATTGGAAAATAGTATAGGCTTTTTTGAGTTAACAATGTTTTTATGTATGTCAAAAAATTTCTTTGTGAGCATCCCAGTCCTTTACAATATTCTATTACAAGTAGAGGCATCAAACAAGGATCTGATTGGCTATAATAGAAGTGATGGCTATGCATGCTTTTTCTTTTAATTTTTTAAAATTTGAAAATGCTTTAATAATATTGACAGAGACTGATACACAATGCAATTTTATTTATTTTACAAGGAGATTTTGTGCATCAGGGAATCATCTTGAAGTATCATACATCAGGCTTTTATTCTTTTTACATTAAGATTGTAAATTGGTAATTATAAGGAAAGGGAACACAAAATCCATTTAATTAAAAACAAAACTAAACCAGAAAAGACTTAACTCCCAAAGTATCTTGTTTGAAAAGAACTGATTCTTTGACAGACTAGAAAATCATAAGTTCCCACCACTTCTTCAAAAACATTTTTATTGTAAAACTTTAGGGTGGTTTGTGCCAAAAGGGAGCAGCAAGTAAGATCCTGAGTGCCCTTTCTTATTTTGCCATGTTATAAGAGGTATAATGCAGTGGTTTTCAACTGACATGCCAGCGTGGTGGGAAGGTTTCCCCTGGAGGAAGTGTCCTTTACCAGAAAATTGGGGGCCTCCAGAAGAGATTTTGCCTACAACTAATTGGAAATGATGGCTGGAACTCAGAGCCTACAAAGTAGATCTTACAAGTAGAACAGGATGGTAGGGCCAATGATGAGGCAGGCAGTCATCTTGGGGGCAAGGGTGCAGTGCAGCCAATAAAACTTGGAACGTGCAAGTGGTCCAGAACTTTGGAGGCTGGTGAGGGAAGACCCCTCAAGTATGCTGCAGTATTAAAAAGTTCAAAACCACCAACAAAATGTTCATCTGTGCCCCAGGGGCAACACATGACAATTCATTCAGTGAACTGCTACATTCACAGAAGTGCTTTTCAACCCAGAACTGTACCCTTGAGGCTCCAATTCTGGTTGTGCTGGGAAGAAGTACTGAATGTCACGCTAGAGGATGAAGCAGCAAACTAGCCCTGTTTGGAGGGAGTTGTTTAGTTTCTCTCTCAAACTTCATCGTGGATGAGGGTCGACTATAAAATATTTGCTCTGTCAAGAAACTACATCTCTGAGCTTTTAAATTAATTCGTTTCTTATGGCAGCCAAGTGAGCAGGAGTCAGTTTGGTCCCAGGTTTGTCAGCTCACCAGATGTAAACTTCAGCATCTATTATCTCAACATATTCATTGACCCTCAGAATCTTCCCAGGCACCATGAGTCTGTGCTTTCTTGCGAATTGAGGTTTAATCTTCTCATTTTCCTGCCTAACTTTTGGCTTCCTTTTTAGGCTCCAGTATATTTCGTTGTTCTTTTCCTCCTGGTGTTGGTGTTTGATTCAAATGCCAGATCAGTGTGCTTCCAATATGGTGCCGTTATTTCATTTCACTCCTTCTTGCTTTTTCAGGGCCAAGAATTCAGGTTCAATTTTGGGTTCACTGAATCTGTGGTTCAGCTTCATTGACATTCAGCTCCAGTGTGTCTTTACTCTTTATTTTGTGGGCCAAAGAGTTGTTTTGACCTCCATCTTCATCCTCTTCATCTCCATACCCAATGCAACACTCTGAATCAGAGTCACTCTCCTTTCTCTTCCATTTCCTCCTGCAGACATTGCAGAACTTTAGGAACAATTGAGGTAGATGCCATGTATTTGCTGAATGCACACGGGTAGATTTGCTGCTCTTCTTCATCATCTGGAACTTTCAGCATTTCAGTAGTTACCTGGTCTGACCCAGGGTACTGCTGTCCTCATAAAAGTTGCTATTGTTCTTCAAGATCAATAAATAAGCTCTTTGAGAGCCCTCCAAGGAAGGAGTCATGGGCAGTGGGCTGGTCAGGGCCTGCTGGATTGGAATATGCAGTGGGAGTGGGAGCAATCTAGAGGGCACATAGGGGTCACCAAAGCTCTTCTCCAACATCCTCTTGGACACTTTCTTCTTTTGATCTTCCTGCTAAGGGACCACCTGGAATAGGTCTAAGGAAGGTAGAAACTCAATTTTTGGCACAACTTGAAGGCTTCTTCATGGGGAATGGTGGGGATCATAGGGGCTCTGGAGGTATATGAGTAGGCAGCGGGGGAGATTGGAGGAGGTGGGATAATCAGCAGAGGTATGGAGTCCACGATGTATGTCCTCTTCTCTCTTTGATAGCTTGGTGCTTTTGTGGTGGCAGCAGCAGCAGACGCCGAGGTGGGTGCCACGGTTGATGGAATGCCTCTTTTACGTGGTAAGGGTGGTGATGATTTTGATAACAATGTGCCACTGTCTATTGCTTGGGACAGTTTAGCAATGACAGGATTGCTATTTCTGTGAGCTGATATAGGAGAAAGTAGAGGGAGCTCCTTGGCAGCAATGGCATAGGTCAGGCTTGGGGTAGCTGTAGTGTTAGTGCTGGCAGGAGTAGCAGGCAGAATTCTTAGTAATGGGGAAAGGGTGGCAGAGGAATTAACAGCCTTTGCTAGGTTCATAACAGTAATGATGGCAGCAAGTGCTATAGTGGTGGAGGAGACAGAACTTTCCATGATGTCAGAGAAAGTAGCATTCTTTGCTTACTCATTGCTTGCTTCATGAGAAGGGGACAGGTTTCTTTGGGTGGGGGGGAGTAAAGGCTGTTTGGGTGCATTCTCAGGAACAGACTCTACTTCAGAATTAGGCTTGCTTCCAGTTGAGGCAAGTTGCTTTTTTGCATCCTCTTCTGGAGCAGGTTTCCTAAGAGTTACTATTCTTCTTGGTCCTTCCTCCACTTGGACTGGCCTAGAAGATCTGGCACACCAAATGGGGGTGGTATGACTATTCCTCAACATGGAATGGCTGAACTTCTCTGTATTCTCACAACTCTGTTCAGGATCTTCCAAAAAGTCTGTCCTTTAAGCAGTTCTTCTCTGGGATGTCATGTAGATATCTTTTGCTCTAAAACTTCTGATGTCTTTTTGAATATATCACTACTTTTCTTTTCTGTTCTTCCAGGGTTTAGAGATTTTGCAAAGCCTGACAATTTGCTCTTCCTTTTGGTGAGAGGCATCATGTCACCTGCTTCCATGCTGTCCATGACCATCCCTGGGTCTGCCATGGGCTGGCCTGCTTTTTGGTTAGAGTCTATTGAAAATGTCCAAATCAAGGCATCATTAAGACAATGCTTTCTAACCAAAGACTGAATTAACTTGTCTAATAAGCCCATCAAACTCTTTCCAGGATATATGAATTGGTATACATAATCAGAGATCACTAAAGGGGAGTAGGGGACTGACTGATTGCCAGGATTATTGTTTTGACTAAGTTTTTGCCAGGACCCAAATCACACTACAGGGACATTCTAATGCCCACATGAAAATTAGCCTTGCAGGACAATGCAAATGACTGTAGTCATTCCCTCTGGAAATATCACTTCAGTAGGGTGCAAAAAATTGTGCCATCCCTTTAGCTTCACGCTTTGAGTTCTCTGAAGATTCAGAGGACTATAAGACTTTGTAGTTGGGTCACAGGGGAAACACTTAACAGCCCTAATCTCTGGATTAATTGCTGGACCCATTCCCAGCAACTTTCTCTACCCTGATTTCTGGTTGCTCCCATCTCAAAAGAATTGCTTGAATTTACAGACTACCTTGTCTTCTTGCCCTCCCCATCATCCCTTTCCAACAAACTTTATGGGTTCCTATGGAATTTACTGGCTTCACTATCCTCCTTATAGATCTCCCATAGTTTTGTGTTTGATAACACATAAGCCTTAAGCATTTTTTTTCTAGAAGGGAGTCTCTTCAAGGATTCTAGCCTTTATGGACCCGTTTTCTTGATTTTCCATCTCCTGAGCCCCTTATCTTTCTTTCCATCCTTGAGATGAGGACTATCTAGTCCTGGAAAATATATTCCATTTTGAACATAGTCTCCTAGCCAAAGGTGCAAAGTCATTGTCTATTTGGAAGGACCTGTATGTGCTAAATAGTCCATCATTCTGAGACAAAATGTTATCAGAAGTTCTTCTCTGACACCCTGGGTCCTCATAACATCATCCCAACACCACAAGCTATCAAGCTATCTCAAGATGCTTCAGCCACAATAGTGCTATAACTGTTTATATTTATGTTCTCAGAGAACTTTCCCTGATGATAGAATGTGTACCCAGTTTCACCAGTTCAAATACAGGACAGGAATACCTACCCTGGCATTATTAGTTGACACATACAACTTACTCTGTCATATCTGGTCATATGTTTTGACTCCCAGTGTTTGCCATTTGCCTTCTTTCAATAGCACCAATGTTGTTCCTCTTGTAATTTAAATGAACAATACAAGTCTCAAAGATTCTTCTGAGAATGCTGATGACAGCAATTTCAGAGGGACTCAAGTTCTTGTTTTTGTAATGCTGTATGTCATGTCATTGCATAATGTATGGCAAGATAATGTTTTTTGTTGTTGTTTTGTTTCATTTTGTTTTTTATTTTTTGTAAAAAATAACGTATACACAAAAAAGCAATAAATTTCAAAGCACAGGACAACAATTAGTTGTAGAACAGACTTCAGAGTTAGGTATGGGTTACATTTCCACAATCTTACATTTTTACTTCTAGCTGCTCTAAGATACTGGAGACTAAAAGAAACATCAATATAATGGTTCAACAATCATACTCGTTTCTTAAACCCTACCTTCTCTGTATAAATCCACCATCACCTTTAATCTTTCTCCCACTCTTTAGGGGTATTTAGACTATGTCCATTCTAACTTTTTCATGTTGGAAGGGGCCATCAATAATATAGGGTAGGGAGATGGAACTAGCTGAGGTTCTGGAGAGGCTGGCCCTTCTAGGTTTCAGGACTTACCTGGTCCAGGGACACATCTGGAGAGTATAGGTTTCTGGAAAGATACCCTAGTGCATGGAACCTTTGTAGAATCTTGTGTATTTCCCTAGGTCTTCTTTAGGATTGGCAGAAATGGTTTTGGTTGGGGTTTAACAAGTTATGATAGGTAGCAATGTCTAACTGGAGCTTGTGTAAATAGCTGCTTGACTCTCTTTGAACTCTCTCAGCCACCGATGCCTTATTGCTACACTTCTTTTCCCCCTTTTTGTCAGGATGGCATTGTTGATTCCATAGTGCCAGGGCCAGAGTCATCCCTGGGAGTCATCTCCCACACTGGCAGGGAGACTTTCACCCTTGGAGTAAGATAAGGGGTTTTAAAATTAAAAGTTGCCCACTGCTTCAATGTCTTCAGGCTTACCCTTCTGATCTCCAGGTCAGGGTACCAAATTTGCCACTTTATGGGCAGCTTGGAAGGGAGCTCTTCTGTTCCCACCTGTCCCTCATCCCTTCATCATCCTCCTTGTTCTATAGGACACTCAAATATTTTCTTCCCAGTAAGGAGAAAACTGGGGTGTCAAATTTAGAGAAGCTTTATCTCAATTAGCTAACTTCATCCTTTTCGTTCATCCTTTTCAGGGCTCCCCTGGTCAATGGAATTGCATCACTGGGCATTGCAATGGGGACTTGCTGTGGTCCCTCAGATGACTCAGATAAACTTGTTCTCTGCCTAACTTTTTTTTTTTTTTACTGGGGAGAGTGGCATGGCCAGCATATTGGGCACTGACTGTCATACAAGTACATAGTGATCCATATTTTGAGAATTTAGGAGGAAAAAATCCTAGCAAGGTACATAGGATCCTCTGAACACAAATTGCTATTCTTTAGAAAGGCAAGCATGGGTTGGCAGAGCTAGGCAGGCTGTGAAAAACTCTGCATTCTTTGTTTTCCATGTTTATAGGTTAGGCTGAGAAGGGACACTGAGTTTTCTAAATCACTGCTACTTAAAGTGTGATTCAAGGACCCATGCCAATAGCAAATTTGTTACTGATCTCAATTGAACAAGTACAGATATTGAGAGTAAACCTATAGATACTTTTATAGAAATTTGACATTGTTATGATACCCTAGTGTGCAATCAGTTGACTTATCTTGCTTAACTGGGTATCTATCTGCTCATGTGTTGTCACGCCCACATGGTGAGCTATAAGAAGCATAAGCGTGTACTAGTCATACATAATAAGACCACAATCCATCTGTGACAGATTAGAAATAAAAATAGCTTGAGAAGTACTGTCGTATAATAATATAATAAAATTGGTTCAATTAATAACAAAGTGGCTTAATAATATCCATGGCCAAAATTTTTGAGGACCTTCTGCAGTTAGCTAGGAAATTTGTATGTCAATGTTTCTGATATTTGAAGTCATGCTGTCCTACTGAATAGCCTTACTGTTAAGCCAACAGAGGCGGGGAGAGAAGGGAGTCCTCATGGCCATTCAGAACCAGAGGTTTGTCTCTTTAGCCACCATCTCTGGTCTTCTTATTGCATGTCTTAGTTTCTAGGCTACTGTGCCAAAGTACCACAGCTAGTTGGCTTTAAAATAGAAATTTATTATCTCTTGGTTCTGGAGACTTGAATCTGATATCAAGGTGTTGGCAGGGCCATACTTCCTCTTAAAAGGGAGAATTTGCTCCATGTGTCTCCCTTGACTTCTGCTAAGTGACTGGAAATCCATGGAGTTTCTTGGCTTGTGGTAGCATTACTCAAATCTCTGCCTTCATCACCTGGTTGCCTGTCTGTGTCTTAATTAATAAGACCCAATCATATTGGGTTAGAGTCCATGCTAATCCAATTTGGAGCCCATTTTAAATAATAACATCTTCGAAGATCCTTTTTACTAATAAGTTCACATTCACAGGACTTGGCGTTAGTACTTGAACTGGTCTTTTGTTGGGACATAATTCAATCCATAACACTACCTCAGTAAAAGAAACTTCTACAGGATTAATCCACTCTAGTTGGCTTTTCTGTTACACACAGCTGAATATACTCCAAAGAGAAATACTGACAGGCCACGTTTACGGACAGCTACAGTAGAGAAGCTAAAGTGTTGGCACCATTGGATGGCTACGAAAAACAACAACTCTTACTTATTGAGGCCAGCAGTATAGTATTTCTTTACCTGCCTTAAAAATGTGTGTGTGTGTGTGTGTGTGTGTCTGTGTGTGTGTGTGCTTGTAAGCTAAATAATTTACTCTGTAGTTTGTAGAGATTTTCTTAATTTTTACCTAGTGTCCTTTTACTGTTCTAGGATCCCATATAGTTACATTTAGTTGCAATGTCTGTTTAGGCTTCTCTTGGCTGTGGCAGTTTTTCAGACTTGTTTTTTTCCCCATTTTTTAAATTGGGCTTTTTAAAAATGCAATTTTACTGAGATACATTCACACACTATAGAAACCATGTGAAGTATACAATCACTGGTTCACAGTGTCATCACACAGTTGTGCGTATATCCCCATCATCAAATTTGGAACATTTTCATTACTCCAGAAAACAAATAAACATAAAAAAGAAAACCCTAATCCTCCCAAACCCCTTATACACCCTATTATTGACCCACAGTTTTGGTATAGTACATTTGTTGTTGCTGTTGAAAGAGTATTAAAATATTACTGTTAAATATAGTACATAGTTTTCAGTAAGTACATTTTCCCCATATACCTCTTTATTATTAACTTTTTGTAATTCTAGTAGGTGTGAGATGATGGATGATCTCTCATTGTGATTTTAAATTGCATTTACCAAAGAATAATAAAGCTGAGCATCTTTTCATGTGCTTTTTAGCCATCTCCTTTTATGAGAAATGTCTATTCATGTCTTTTGTCCATTTTTTAATTGGGTTGCTTGTCTTATTATTGTTGAATTGTAGGATTTCTTTATATATACTGGATATCAACCCCCTTATCAGATATGTGGTTTCCAAATATTATCTCCCATGGAGTCATTTGCCTTTTCATCCTTTTGACAAAATCATTTGAAGCACTGAACTATTCAATTTTGAGGGGTTCCCATTTATCTATTTTTTTCTTTCATTGCTTGTGCTTTGGGGGTAAATTTTAAGAAATTACTGCCTATCACTAGATCTTGAGGATTTTTTCTTATACTTTATTCTAGGAGTTTTATGGTACTGATTCTTATATTTAGGCCTTTGACCCACTCCGAGTTAAATTTTGAATAGGGTACAAAATAGGGGTCTTTCATTATTTTTGTCATTGATATCCAGTTCTGCCAACATGATTTATTGAAGAGACCATTCTGTCCCAATTGAGTGGACTTGGGAGACTTATCAAAAATCAATTGACTGTAGATCTAAGGGTCTATTTCTGAGCTCTCAATTCGATTCTATTGATCACTATGTCTACCTCAAAACAGTACCGTTCTATTCTGACCATGTGGCTTTATAACATGCTTTAAAGTCCTGAAGAATGATGCCTCCCACTCCATTTCATTTTCAAGCTACTATTGTACATTCAAGGCCCCTCACCCTTCCAAATAAAATGGATAATATGCATTTTCCAATTCTGCAAAGTAGGCTGTTGGAATTTTGATTGGTATTACATTCAATCTCTAGATTTCAATTGGGTAGAATTGATATCTTAAGAACATTTGGCTCTCCAATTCATGAATACAGAATGTCTTTCCATTTATTCAGGTCTTCTTTGATTTCTTTTAGCAATTTTCTTAGTTTTCTGTGTACAAGTCCTTCACATCCTTGGTTAGATTTATTCCTGGATATTTGATTTTTTTAGGGGCTATTGTAAATGGAATTTTTTTTTGATTATCTCCTCAGATAGCTCATTACTAATGTGTAGAAACTCCACCGATTTTTTTCATATTGATTTTGTACGCTGCCACTTTGCCGAATTCTCTTATTAGACCAAGTAGCTTTGTTGTTGATTCTTCTGGATTTTCAAAATATAGAATCATGTCATCTAAAGATAATGATAGTTTTACTTCTTGCTTTCCAATTTGGATGACTTTTATTTATTTTTCTTGCCTAATTGCTCAGGCTAGAACTTCTAGCACAATGTCAAATAGCAGTGATGACAGTGAGTATCCTTGTCTTGTTCATAATCTTACAGGGAAAACTTACAGTCTCTCACCATTGAGTATGATGTTAGCTGTGGGTTTTTCCTATTTGTCCTTTATCATGCTGGAGATGTTTCCTTCTATTTCTACCTTTTGAAGTGTTTTTATCATGAAAGGATGCGAATTTTTTCAAATACCTTTTTATCTCAATCAAGATGATTGTGTATTTTTTCCCTTTTAATTTATTAATGTGGTGTATCACATTAATTGATTTTCTTGTGTTGAATTGCCCTTGCATATCTGGAATAAAAACCCATTTGGTCATGGTGTATAATTCTTTTAATATGCTGTTGGATTCCATTTGCAAGTATTTTGTTGAGGATTTTTTCATCTACATTCATTAGAGAGACTGATCTAGAGTTTTCTTGTAGTATCTTTATCCAGCTTTGGTATTAGGGTGATGTTGGCTTCATAGAATGAGTTAGGTAGTGTTCCCTCTTCTTCAATTTTTTAGAAGTGTTTGAACAGGAATGGTATTGGTTCTTCTTTGAATGCTTGATAAAACTTGCCTGTGGAACTGTCGGGTTCTGGGCTTTTTTTTCTTAGTAGGTTTTTTTGATGACTTATTTGTCTTCTACTTGTTATTGGTTTGTAGAGGCCTTATATTTCTTCTCAAGTCAGTGTAGGTTGTTTGTGTATTTCTAAGGAGTTGTCCATTTTATCTACGTTGTCTAACCTATTGGCATACAGTTGTTCATGGTAACCACTTATGATATTCTTTATATTTTCAGGGTCCATGGCAATGCCCACCCCTGGCTTCTGATTTTATTATTTACAATTTCTCTCTTTTTGTCTTTGTCAGTCTAGCTGAGGGTTTTTTGATTTTATTGATTTTTCTCAAAGAACTCACTTTTGGTTTTATTTATTCTATGTTTTTAAATTCTCTATTTCATTAATTTCTGCTCTAGTCTTTGTTATTTCTTTCGTTCTCCTTGCTTTGGGATTAGTTTGCTGTTCTTTCTGCAGTTTCTCTAATTGCTCAGTTAGGTCATTGATTTTAGCTCTTCCTTCCTTTTTAATGCAGGCATTTAGGGCTGTAAATTTCCCTCTCAGTACCATCTTCACTGAACCCCGTAAGTTTTGATACATTGTGTTCTCGTTTTCATTCATCGCAAGGTATTTACTGATTTCTATTGCCATTTATTCTTTTATCTATTGATTGTTTAAGAACGTGCTGTTTAATCTTCTTATATTTGTGTGTTATCCAGTTCACCATTTGTTAATAATTTCAGCCTCATTCTATTATGATCAGAGAAAGTGTTTCATATAATTTCAATAGTTTTCAATTTATTGAGACTTGTTTTGCATCCCAGCATATGGTCTATCCTGGAGACTGTTCCATGAGCACTTGAGAAGAAAGTATAACCTGCTGTTTGGGGGTACAATGTTTTATATAGATCTTAGGTCTAGTTCATTTGTCATATTATTAAGGCCTTTTTTCTTTATTGGTCCTTTGTTTGGATGTTCTGTCTATTGGAGAAAGTGAGTGTTGATGTTTCCCTCTATTATGGTAGAGTCATTTATCATTCCCTTCAGTCGTGCTACTGTTCGTCTCATATACATTGAGGCACTTTGATTAGGAGCACAGATATTCATGATTGTTATTTCTTCTTGGTGAATTGCCCCTTTTATTAATATATAGAGTTCTTTATCTCATAAAATTTGTACATTAAAAGTCTATTTTTTCTGATATTAGTATAGCTATCCAGCTTTCTTTTGGTTATCACTTGTGTGAAATACTGTTTTCCATCCTTTCACTTTCAACCTATTTGTATCTTTGGGTCTGGGTCTAAGATGAGTCTCTTGTAGACTGCATATTTATAAATTTTTTTTTTTGGCATGGGCAGGCACTGGGAATCGAACCTGGATCTCCTGCATGGCAGGCGAGAACTCTGCTTGCTGAGCCACTGTGGCCTGCCCTTAGATGGATGATATTTTTAAATTCATTGCGCCAATCTGTGTCTTTTGACTGGGGAGTTCAATCCAATAACATTCATAGTTATCACTGTAAAAGCAGTTGTTGATTCTGCCATTTTTTCCTTTGGTTTTTATTTGTCACATCTATATTTTTCTCTTTCTCTTTTTATCCTTTAAGTTAACCTTACTAATATACTTCAATTCTGTACCCTCCTCCAGACCCCCCTCTCCAGTCTTTTTTCCCCCCTCTCTTTGATAGTCCTTATAGAGTAGGTCTCTTATTAATGGACTCTCTCAGCTTCTGTTTATCTGTGAATATTTTACACTACCCTTCATTTTTGATGGACAGCTTTGCTAGATAGAGAAATCTTGGCTGGTTATTTTTCTCTTTCAGTTTCTTAAGTATATCACACCACTGCTTTCTTGTCTTCATGATGTCTGATGAGAAATCATCCCTTAGTCTTATGTGGCTTCTCTTGTGTGTGGTGAATCTTCTGCTACTTTCAGTATTTTCTCTTTCTCTTTGGCATTTGACAGCCTAATTAGTATGCATCTTGGGGTGGGTCTATTCAGATTTACTCTGTTTGGTATATATTGGGCTTCTTGGATTTGCATATTTGTGCCTTTTATAAGGGTTTGAAAATTTTCAGCCACTATTTCTTCAAATAGTCTTCCTGGTCACTTTTTCTTCTCTTTCCTTCTGAGATACCTATGATGCACATGTTTGTTTACTTTGTGTTGTGGGTTATTTCCCTCAGACCCTTCTCAAATTTTTCTATTATTTTTCAATTTGTTCTTTTGTCTGTTCAAATTTGATTGGTCTGTCTTCTAACTCGCTAATTCTTTCTTCTGCCTCTACAAATCTGCTATGGTGTATCTCCAGTTTACTTTTAATTTCATCTACAATGTCTTTTACTTCTACAATGTCTGTTATTGTTCTATGCAACTTGTCAAATTCTTCTTTATGCTCTTTTAGCATCTTCTTAATGAATTTTATTTCTTTATATAAATTTTCCTTCATTTCTTTGAATCAATTTAGGAGATTCTTTAATTAGTTGTTCCAGATTCTGTATCTCCTCTGACTTTTTGACCTGTTCCTTTCACTTGGCCATTTCTTTTTGAGTTTTTGAATACCTTGTGATTTTTTGTTGACATCTGGTCATCTAATTTTGTTGATCAGTCTATCCTAAAGGTTGATTTCTCTCTCTTGTCTAGGATTTAGTGGTTGCCTAAGATATGTATTAGAGCACTGCTTTGACAGTTGGGTTGTCCATATTTCTTAGTCAAAACAGGGCTGGTTATCTGCACAGGGAGGTGTAGACCAGCTCCGGTGGACCTGGGATGGGGAATGGAGAGGGTCTGTGAAACCCTGCAGTATCCCCTTAGACTTTATGGCCTTCTCAGCTCATGGCACTGATTGTAACTTAATCATCGTCGGAAGGTATTTACCTCCTGGAGTCCGGCAATGGCAACATCTGAGTGGGTGGGACTGAAACCATAGGGTTCACTTTGCGGCCAAAACTGGCTCTGTACAGTGCTGTGTCTGCCTCTTTATTTGCAGTGGAGGATTCCCTCAGCTACCCCAGTCTGCAGCCACCCCCCAGGCAAGGATTGGGCCACCTGCTGCTGTTTTCCTCAATGGTGAGGTATTGTCACCAGGACCCAGAGCTGGGATTATAGCCTCTGCCCACATTTTCTTGGACTCTTCATACTTCACTGATCTGGGTCTTGAGATGTTCTCCCTCATCCCTTGTGTCCCCAAACAGTTGATTTGGGAAATTTCTTTGTGACTACTTGCTCCTTTTGGGAAAGATTCTCCCTTTTGGAAAAAGATTCCCCCTAATTCTCCACTTTGGAAACGCCTCCTCGTTGCCCTTTTTATTCAATCCTCCCCAGTGGCTTGATTCCTGCTGTGAGTCCCTGTGGGCTTGGGTCTCTGTGTCTGATATAAGTGGGGATATGTCTCACTGCTGTGAGAGATTTTATAGTCTCCGCTCTCAGTGGAAGGTATCCTGGTTGCTGCCTCTGAGCTTTGTGGGAACAAGTCGAAGTAGAGGGAAGAGGATTAGCCAGTCTGGGATGGAATTTTCCTACCTGATATTTTTCTCTTTCACTGATTCAGTGTTTGTGGGATCTTCTCCAGTTTTTAACCTTCCTCCAGAGTTCCTAACAACTGAGAATTGTCCTTTCTTGCTGAACCTCTGGGGAGAGGTTTCCAGTAGCTTGTCTTACATTGCTATATTGATGATTTCACTCAGACTTGTGATAACCTTTACACTTATAGCAGTTCTGGCAGGTATTCCATAGGGTTTCTGCTGTTGAAATCTATCTGATGTTTTTCTTTTCTTTTTAAATTTGCATATGGGCAGGAGGCACCAGGGATCGAACTCCAGACCTCCAGCACGGCAGGTCGGAGATCTGCCTGCTGAGCCACGGCAGCCGCCTGTGATGTTTTTCTTATAAGAAGATTGAGAATTGCTTTATTGAGTGGAAGACCACAATTGTCAAATGATATTTTCTTCCATCATATCAAGGATTCATAATATCCATGTGATTTATGGCTATTGTTGTTGCCCTTTATCGCTGGCTGAGATAGTGTTTGTCAGATTTCTCCACTATAAAGTCAATTTTTCTCTCCATACAGTATCCTTTGGAAGGAAGTCACTATGTGCAATTCAAACGTAAGGAGCAGGGAGTTATGCTCCTTCTGGTTGAGGGCAGAGTTTCTACACAAATTATTTGGAATTCTTCTGCATGAGAGAGTTATCGCCTCTCCCCTATTTATTAATTTATTCAATCACTTATTTATATTAGCCTGGAGTTTTGGATATTTATTTTGTACTTTGGGCTATATTCCAATAATACTGACTATTTCTTCCCCAAATAGTTCCATCTTTGGCCATCGGGAGTTCTTTCAATTGGCACCTGTGCTCTTTTCACATAATCCTATTAATGCATTGTTTTTTAGTGCTTCTTTACTTTCTGGTACTATAAGAAGCAGGCTTATCAGCATATTCATTTCTCTAGTCCTAGAATCAGCCATTTCTAAAAGGATTCATTGTTCCCTTATTGGAGAATGGTATTAGAATACAACCCTGGGTGCTAGGTGGCATCATTACTACTAAGGTATTATTTCTTTTAGGGCTTTTCATATGACAGAGAAAGATATATGTATATGGACATACCTATAAATATTTCTATAGGTAATATTATATAAGAACATTAGTTTTCTCTATCTATATTGAGATAAAAATGAGTCCATACCTTTGTCTCCAATTCTAATCCATTACCACATGGATTACTCTAGTTTCCTTCTCTTTGTTTACCTGTAAATTCCCAGTCTGATGGTGAGAACCTGGTGCCTGCCATCTGCCATCCAGATGCCATATATATATAATAGATTCAGTGTTGTTAACCTGTAATCACATGGGAAAATAACTTTATCAATTAGAATATAGCACTTATTACAGATCCTTTTTTTTTCTTTTAACCCTACAGTTTCTACTCAGTTCCAAATTTGTTAAGGTTGGTGCCTATCCTCTTTGCCCTCACCTCTCCCTGCCTCCCACCATCCCCTTCAGTGAGTTTGTTTCAAACAATGGTAATGCAGTTAGATTCTCATGTTATACTTTGTATTTCTTGCCATGATCCTCCAAACTAGTCCATGGTATTTTGTTAAATTTGCATACATTAAGGTTGACACTTTGTATTATAAAATTCAGTGAGTTGTGACTAATGCATAATGTCTGTATCCATTATTACAATATCATACAGAGTAGTTTTACCACCTTAAAACTCTCCTGTGCTTTACCTATACATTCCTTTTTTCTAGCCCCCAGGTCCTGGCAATCACTAATCATCTTGCCATCATAGTTGAGTCATACAATATGTAGCCTTTTCATACAGGCTTTCTCTCATTTAGCATTATGTAATTTTTTCCTCCATATCTTTGCATAGAACATATTTCAACTTTCATTGAAAATATAGCTCATTTATTTTTACTGCTTGATAATATTCCATTGTATGGATGTACCATAATTTGTTTATCCACTCTCCTATTGAAGGCTGTCTTTGTTGCTTCCAGTTTTTGGTGATTATGAATAAAGCTGCTATAAACATTTGTGTACAGGTTTTTATGTGAACACAGCATTCAAATAAAAACCAATTGGGTAAATACCTAGAAACACATTTGCTAGATCATATAGTGAGATTATGTTTAACTTTGTATGAAATTACCAAACTGTCTTCCAAAGTGGCTAAATCATTTTGCATTATCACCAGCAGTAAATGAGAGTTTCTCCTGTTCTCCATCCTCACCAGCATTTGGTGTGGTCAGTTTTTTGGATTTTAAACCATTCTAATAGGCACAGAGTAATATCTCATTGCTAATTTAATTTTCAATCCCATGATGATAAGGATTGATGTGTATTTTTTATATGCTTATCTGCCATCTGTATATCTTCTTTGGTGAGATGTTTATTCAGATCTTTAGCCCATTTTGTAATTGAGCTGTTTGTTTAAGTATTGTTGAGTTTTAAGTGTCTTTTAAATATATATTTTGGACGCAAGTCCTTTATTAGATAAGTGCTTTGAAACATTTTGACTCAGTCTGTGGTGAGTCTTTTGGTTCTATTAAAAGCGCCTTCTGCAGAGCAAGAGTTTTAAATTTTAATACATTTTATCAGCTTTTTCTTTCATGGAACAAGCTTTTGGTGTTTTATGTAAAAACTCGTTGCCAAACCCAGAATCATATAGATTATGTCCTACATTTCCTTCTAGAAGTTTTATAGCATTGTATTACATATTTAATTATATTATCTATTTGGAGTTCAATTTTGTTAAAGGTGTCAGATTTGCATTTATATTTCATTCATTGCATATGGACATCTAATTGTTCATTTGTTGAAAAGACTACCGTTTCTCCACTGGCTTGCCTTTGTTCCCTTGTCAAATTTTAACTGATTCTATTTATGTACATCTAGTTCTGGTTTTTCCACTCTGTTTCATTGATCTATTTGTGGACTTTTCCGATACTGCACTCTCTTGATTTCTATTTCTTCATAGTAAGTCTTGACATTGGACATTGTCCATCCTCCTACTTTGTTCTTCTTTAATATGTGCTGTTCTGAGAAAGTTATATGTTGATATCCACAAAATAACTTCCTTGTATTTTTTGTTGGGTAACTTCCTTGTATTTTTTGTTGGGATTGCCTTGATTCTTTATATCAAGTTGGGATGTATTGATATTGTTTTAGTTTGCAAAAGCTGCTGGAACACAATATACCAGAAGTGGAATGGCTTTTAAAGGAGAATTTATGAAGTTGCAACTTTACAGTTCTAAGGCCATGAAAATGTCCAAATTAAAGCAAGGCTATAAAAATGTTAAACTAAGGCATCCAGGGAGAGATACTTTGACTCAAGAAGGCTGATGATGTTCAGGTTTCTCTTTCAGCTTGAAAGGCACATGGCTACATCTGCTAACTTTCTCCCTAGGCTTCTTCAATAGCTTTCCCAGGGACATTTTCTTTCTTCATCTCCAAATGTCTCTGGCTGTATGGGCTCTGTTGATTCTAAAGCTTTTTGCAAAATGGTTCCCTCTTAAAGGACTCCAGTAAGCAACTCTAACTTGAATTATTAGAGACATATCTCCATGGCAACCACCTAATCAAAAGTTACCACCCAAAACTGGGTAGGTCATCTCTCCATGGAAACAATAAAAAAAAAATCCCATCCAGCAACATAGAGTGAGGATTAAAGGAGATGGCTTTCTGGGTGCATAATAGCTTAAAACTGGCTCAGATATTCTAACAACATTGAGAGTTACTATCCATTAACATGCAATATATCTACATTTATTAAATCTTTTTAAATAATTTCTTTCATCAGAGTTTTATAGTCTTCCTCATATAGAGCTTACACATATGTTATTAGATTTATTTCTAAGTATTTCATTTTTTGAGGGGTGTTAATATAAATGGTATTGTGCTTGTAATTACAAATTCTAATTCCTTGCTGGTATATAGGAAAGCATGTGATATTAGTATATCAACCTTTATCCTCTGAACTTGCTATAATCACTTATTTTTTTGTTGACTCTTTGGGATTTTCTGTGTAGGCATTCATACCATCTGTGAACTGGAACAATTTTGTTTCTTCTTTGCCAATCTGTATATCTTTTATTTCATTTCCTTATCTTATTATGCTAGGAAGGACTTCCAGTATAATGTTAATAGGAGTGGTTAGGAGTAGTTAGAGAAGACATTCTTGTCTTGTTCTCAGTCTTTTGTAGAAAGCATCCAGTTTTTCACCATTAAGTATTTTGTTAGCTGTAGTGTCTTTTGTAGATATTCTTAATCAAGTTGAAGAAGTTCATGCTGAGAGTTTTTATCCTGAATGTGTTTTGGATTTTTTAAGTGACTTTTTTTGCATCTACTGATGCAATTATATGATTTTTTTTCTTCAGCCTGTTGATATGGTGGACCAGCATTGTGTATCTTGAAGAAATCTCACCTGGTTGCGGCATATAATTATTTTATACATGGTTGAATTTGATTTGATAGTATTTTGTTGAGGTTTTTTGCATCTAGGTTCATGAGAGATATTGGTTTGTAATTTTCCTTTCTTATATTTCTTTATCTGGTTTGGTATTAGGGTAATGCTGGCTTCATATAATGAGTTAGTATGTGTTTCTTTTTTTTTTTTTAATTTGCATATGGGCAGGAGGCACCAGGGATCGAACTCCAGACCTCCAGCACGGCAGGTCAGAGCTCTGCCTGCTGAGCCACAGCAGCCGCCCAGTATGTGTTTCTTATGTTTCTATTTTCTAGAAGAGATTACAGAGAACTGGAGTTGGTTAATTTTGCTTCACTACATCAGATAAGGTTCGGTAAAGTCCCTTTCCTTGGAGTGTTGGCCTTTGCTATGGGGATTGCTCTGGGTATATTTCAAAATGGTTGCTGTTCTTCTCCCCCTGCAGAAACATGAAGGTTTTCCTTGACTTCTCACCTTAAGAACTTGGTAGGTTTCCTGGATGTAAACCTTCGTGTGGAGGTCTCCTAAGACTGTGGCCCCAGGAATTCTCACTCTCACACTAGTCTAACCTTCATATCCAGCAATTTGCCAAAGTTACTGCCCAAGTGAAGAGTTATTAACCTTTTATGGCTCCAGTGACTTCTGCAACTAGGAGGGTGATAACAACCATATTACTCTTTATTCTTATGTCTCTCCAGATTTGGAAGTGATAGTTTACCCTGTGACCTAAATTCTCTTCTTATAAAGATGGGAGTGAGGATTTCCAGGTTCTTTACATGTTAGAGCTGAAACTAGAAGTTCCATCAACCCACTTTTTAGGTCTCTAATTGTTCATTTGTTATTTTGGTTGGAGAACCTTCTTTAGGATTTTCCTCGAGTGTTGTTTGCTGGATATTTGCACAATTTTGGAAATATGCAAATATCTTTAATTCCCTCTGGTAGGTGAATAATGTCTTGACTAAATATTTGATTATTGTATGGTAGGCCTAATAGTCTTTGCCCTTTGGAGAGCAGGGTAAAAGGTAACAAGTTTTCAGTCCTCTTTTGCAACCACTCAGCTTCCAAGGCTTGCTAACTACAAAGTCTAGAGTTTTCCTAGATCCCAAGATAGAAAGTTAGGGGTAAAATAGCCAATATTTTCAGTAATAAATCTCCCTGGTGAAGCTTTTTCTATTAGCACAGAGCTTTGATTTTTGCCCCAAGGGTCTCTAGTTTAGATCCTGAGGCTGTGATCAAACACATGTGCAAAAAGAGCTAGATATAGGCTCTTATCTTTCCTTCTCCAATATGGAGACTCTAAATCCTTACTCATTGTTCTAGTTTACTAGCTGCCAGAATGCAATATACCAGAAATGGAATGGCTTTTGAAAAGGGGAATTTAATCAGATGCTAGTTCACAGTTCTAAGGCTGAGAAAATGTCCCAATTAAAACAAGTCTATAGAAATGTCCAATCTAAGGCAACCAGGGAAAGATACCTTGGTTCAAGAAGGCCAATGAAGTTCAGGGTTTCTCTCTTAAGTGGAAGAGGACATGGTGAGCACAGTCAGAGTTTCTCTCTCATCTGGAAAGGCACATGGTAAATATGGTCAGCGTTCCTCTCTCATCTGGAAGGACACATGGCGAACATGGCGTCATCTGCTAGCTGTCTCTCCTGGCTTCCTGTTTCATGGAGCTCCCCAGGAGGTGTTTTCCTTCTTCATCTCCAAAGGTCGCTGGTTTGTGGACTCTGCTTTGTGGTGCTGCAGCATTCTCTGCTCTCTTCGAATCTCTTTCATTCTCCAAAATGTTTCCTCTCTTATAGGACTCCAGAAACTTATCAAGATCCACCCAAATGAGTGGAGACATGTCATCACCTAATCCAGTTTAACAACCACTCTTGATTAAATCACATCTCCAGGGAGATGATCTGATTACAGTTTCAAGCATACAGTATTGAATAGGGATTATTCTGCCTTTATGAAATGGGATTTAGATTAAAACATGGCTTTTCTAGGGGACATACATCCTTTCAAACCAGCACACTCACATACTCCAGTTTTTGCCTGCCTTCTAACTCTAACAGCTGCAAAACTCTTTAGGAAATTAATGGATAATTAGCTTCTAATGAGAGAGTAATACTTATGATAGTTAGGACAACAACCTCCCAGAATCCTTTTCCAAAATTGTAATTTCTTTAATTTCTACTTCCCCACTGCTCAGTTTACAATAAATCACATTTCATGCATTTTAAATGAAATGGTAAGACACATGAGACAAGCTATCATTTTTGGTGTCAGGTATATACAAATTTTATAACTACAAAAGTAATTTTATCTATGGTAACGGTCTTAATTTAAACCTAAACTTTACTGGCGTGGATACTAAAGGAAGGGTTGAAGTGTTTTCATATCACTTAACTAGCAGCATCAGCTTTGGGAGAAGTGCCAAGAATTGAGCCAGCATTGAGGTGGACTGGGTATAAGAGAAGGAAAAGGCAGCCGGGTTGTAACAGACGCATGACTGTGTTCAGAGGTCTGAACAAGCACGTCTCTCTGAGATGAGTCAAGACTTTTTTCAGGGCGTTTGAGATCCCATGGGTATGGCAATTGAATAACAAAGCCAGTATAAATCCACTCATTATTTTAATGTAATGCCTATTAAAATACTCATGAATGCAACTTGGGTAAACCCAGACTCCATATATTAGATAGTGGAGAATAAGTCACTAAACTTACTCACCCAGCAGGTGAGAGTGCTGTCTTTTCACACAGATGTTTGGCCTTTGCTCCAATATCTTTTCTTTGTGTGATTTAAAAAGGATGATTATCAAATATTAATGAACACCTCTTTATATTATTTGAGAATATGACTTTATTAAGAACATGTGCTCAAGGGAAACGACTCTAGTTACTACTGGTCAACAACTGCCCATGTTCATTTATAAGGAGGCAAAAGCATTTTTTCTGTTACTGCTGCTGTCTTCCTGACATATCCAACAGACCTTGGCAAGTACAGTACATAAAGCTTATTTCTGTAGTCATAGTTTTGGTGCTTCACTTCTGCCTCAGAAACCTTTACAAAGGCTCTAGATCCACAAAAATGAGCTGAGACAATATCACAGCTTGTTCGAAACATAACTTGCAATACTTGCTTCATTTCACTGGGTTTCTAAGAGCAACACCAAGTTGCTTGTTGCTTCGAGTCATCTCCCCAGTTCATCCATCAATTTGGGGTACTACTGTTTTTTTTTTTTATTGAACACTAGATCGCTTAGGGATCAAGACAGAAGGACTTGAAATCAGTGTCTTTAGTTCTCGGGAAGGACTTCTTTGCACTTTTCCTATCCATAAATTCTCAATTTATATTTATTTAGAGATTTAGTTTCTCATACACAAAGAATGTACTTTCCACAGTTGATGAGAATAGTGAAGAGTAGCGCAAAGTTTTACTGTGTGCTTGAGTAACCATAAGCATGTCAAAAATACACACTGTAAACTTAGGAATAAGATACAATCTCCAGGCAAATAGAGCATTGTTTGGGGCCTGAAAAAGAAGGGATTTGTGGATTTGTTTCATTTGATTTGTCAGATAGTATTATATCTGGCAGATTAATAAGCAGAGTTAGGAAAAATAGTTTCTTATCTTCTTTCTTGTGTGGCATAAATAAAAGGTTAAAATAAGAAAAATAATACATTGTGAATAATATCCATTTCTTCAGTTATATAGAATTAGACCCGAGAATGTTAGTCTTATTTGGCAATTTACATTACACCTCTAAGATTGATGCAAAGTAATGATTCTTAAAGTGAGGTCCTAATCAACTGCCTGGGAACTTATTTTAAATGCAAATTCTCAGACTCCACCTCATACCTACCTATGAAATCAGCAACTTTAGGGTAGAGGCCCAGCCACCTGTGTTTTTTGTTTGTTTGTTTGTTTTTGTTTTTTTACATGGGCAGGTACAGGGAAACGAACCCGGGTCTCCGGCATGGCAGTTGAGAACTCTGCCACTGAGCCACCGTGGCCCGCCATCCACCTATGTTCTAATAAGGCCTCAAGGTGATTTTGATGCATTGGTGTTTGGAAAGCATTGGTGTAAGACATAGGCGTAGCTTAAACTCCTTGGAACAGATTTATTGTTAGGAGAACCAGAGAAGCTGTTCCCATTCCATTTAGCATATGGCATGAATAGTACTAAAGTGAGTATTTTAAGGATAGGTTTCAGAGATAATCCTATATCTAATTAATTCATATTTCAGGGGTAGACTCTAACCACTAAAATTCTTTTGTGGGAGGGTAGGTAAGAGTAAAATCTATAGATGAGGGAAATGTATTTATTTTAATTAATAGAGAATATACATGTTTATCCAGTCAATCTAGCTGCAATATTGCCTGCAAAAGTAGATATCAAGGGCAAACACAGGAGATGCTTTTCTCTAATGTCACTCTCTCTCAATGAAGCATCATCTGACCACTCTAGGTAAAATATCAAATTTTCTCTATAGGCCTATCTATTTCCTATTTCCCCTTATCAGTCTTTTTCCTCTTTCAGAGCATGTATTATTTCTATCACATGATATAATTTCTTTATTATGTTTGATATTTACTATCTGTCTTCTCCTACAAGAATGTAATCTTCTCAAGAATGGCATAATTTTTATCCCTTTGGTTAATACATTATCCAAAGAACCTAAAACAGTGCCCAACATATAATAGGCAGTCAATAAGTATTTGTTGAATGAATAGAATGTAAAGTGCTTACGTTCTTATAATGCAAGTCAAGTGTGGCCTCTTACCTTTCTCTGGGATTCACAAATAAGCCCTATGCTTGGGACCAGATGGGATGAGATAAATGTGGACTGACTCCCTTCATGGGGCACCTCAGATATTAGTCTGCCCTTCCCTGCCTTCCTTTTTTAGCCCTGAGCATGTGTAACCATTATCGGACTAAGTATGTCAACTTTTAATGGTACCAGGCCCACCCCTGCTGCCATAACTGCTTCCATCTTCAAGAAGGGAGCAGCGCCCTTCTACCATGGCCCAAGATGAGTGTGCATAATTCAGATCATCGCCTTGTGTTGACCAGTGGATTGGGACTCACTGGCCATGGGGACCTGATGCCCACTAGTGAAACTGGCCTTTCTCTTTCTCTTCTCTGTGTGAGTAAATGTCTTTCTATAGAGCCTGTGTGAGTTATACTTTTGCTAGTGTCCATGACACATGCAAAGTACGAAATCGGTTGGTAGCCTAGAACTACTGTTCCTTGTGGCAGGCTTTGATGTGCTCTTTCTGTGCTCCATGTGATGAGAACCCCCCTGGAGGACCTAATAGGTGTTTCTCTTTCTGACCAACAGTTTTGCACAACAAGCAGGGTGACAACAGTCTGACACTTAGCACTATGAGAGTGAAGAAAGCCAAGAGCAGTGGAGTTTAGCCAAATGGAGGAGATGATCCACCTAAGTTTGAACTGGGGAAAAACTTTTATTGCTCTATTTGTTGGAGCTCCTTTTCATGATAATGATGTTATAATAAGCCAAGTTACATGCAAATAATGTAAGTTAAGGGTGAGGAAATAAGTGTTCCAGCTGGCTCATATATTGAAGGATGGGTAAAGGGAAAGTTTGGGATGATCTTTATGGTGGGCAAAGAATGAGGCTATCCAGGGCTATAAATAAGTTTTACGAAGATTGGTGTATAAATAAGAGATTGTATTGGATGTGTGGCTTCTTGAATTTCTTGGGTATTGCATACCTGAAAGCTTTGCTAAGAAACCAATACTGAAAGGTGGTGGCTATTCCAACGCAGCTGTTGGAAGGCTTTGGTCAGGGCAGCCTGAAGGCCAAAGAATATGCCCAGCACAGAGTTAGGCATAAATGTAGTTAGGACTTGCTCACAGGAGAGGGTTCTTCCTGATGATGACTGGTCGGGAGATGGAAGGCAGGTGAACCACACGGTGGGGGGAGGGGAGTGTCAGAGGACAGTCTGTAAGGGGTAAGGACAAAGAATGCTCATAGGGTGTGATGACAGAGTTTCAGCAGGGCCTCATGACGCGGGTTTGGAGGCTTTTTATCAGCAGTGATCAGGAGAGGGAAGACTCAATGCCTTGTTTACAATGCCATCTCTACATTCTTTTCCCCCTGAGGAGGTTTGATAACCTTCAGTGTCTGCCCTAGTTTTGTAGACGGCTATGTGTGACAACCTGCTCTCTATATGGAGGGGAATCCTGGGCCCTGGACCTCCGCTGTGGCTTTGTGAACTGGCTTGTGTTGTTATTATTTGTGACAATTTGTTTTAATTGTTTTTCCTGCCCCTTGCCTCGCCCAGAAGGAAAAAACCCATCCAAAGGAGTTAGGATTGGTAGAAGGGGGAGTTAACCAGACAATATATTGGTTTGATGCCCTAATATTATCTTCAATGGAAAGACAATACTTTTTTTTTTTTTTCGTGTGTGCAGGCACCGGGAATCGAACCCGGGTCTCCGGCATGGCAGGCAGGGACTCTGTCTGCTGAGCCACCGTGACCCGCCCAAGAGAATACTTTTAAAAATAATTTACTTCCTTTGACCCAGGTAGTAAATGCAAAACTCTTTCTGATAGCTGGGGTAGGTAGAGAAATTAAATGTTTGTCTGACTTTCTGTATTATAGTCATAGGTCTCCATGCCAGAAAATTGGGTCATTTCATTCTTTTTCTTAAAATTCCCATCATCTCTACCTTGGACCACAAAGCTTCACCCCTGTTCCTTAATAACTTCTGTTATGAATATTTTTTCAAGTTATTTTCAGATACCTTCTTTTACTAGATAGAATGGTAATCGTTTAAAGGATAAATTCAACTTGAGACATCTCATTTAAAGCTTGAGAAGAGCTTAGGTTCAGGTGAATTTGCTTCAGTAAACAGAGATGACACTATTAAAATTCAGCATGGTGGATTCTGAAAAATCCAATTTATGTTTTATCCTTGGGCGTTTCCTGATCATAGCCCAGTAGCAATTAAGAAACAAAACCATTTCCCCGAGCTATGGCTATTCATTTCAGCTGTCATCATCATCTATTCTGGTAAACAAGAATGCAAATGAAAAGAGTCATGTTGACTTCTGTTTTTTTAGAGACCCTAGAGATAACTTGGCATCTGGCAGATGGAAGGTAAAAATAGTGGGTTTATGCTTTACTAATTATAGATTTCTAAAGCAAAAGATATGCCAGGAAAACACATGTTAACAAATGAAAAGCACTTCATTATATGCCACAAATTCCTTCAGAGAAAGATTCTCACATTTTAGGTGTTAAACTTGGATGCTTGCTAAATAAATTTATTTTTAGCAGCAGCAGTGAAAATTGCATCCGTGTGTATGTGTGTGTATGTATGAGAGAAAGAGACAGACACAGGGAGACAGATATATAGAGAGAGAAAAGAGAAAGAGAGAGAAAAAGAGAAAGAGATTTCCAACAGGTTTGGAATAGGGTTGACCCTGAATGTAGACAGCCAACTAGGGGAACAAGGGCTTGAGACTCAACATGTCCTGAGCCACTATTTCCTGTTTCAGGGGCAGGTGACTCACCCTCTGAAACTGAGGGAAAAGAGTAGACATGAGAAGCTGTGTCCCAGGTTGAACTCTTGCTCTGCATATATAGGTGTCCTAGAACCCAAGAAATGCCTGGATGTGAAATATATATGAAAGAAATGTGAAGAAATTTTACAGAACTTTCATAAAATATGAGGCCCTTTCTGTATACAGATAACATTGAATTTGACCCATATTGTAAACTAACTGAGCCTTCAAGAAATTAAGGGTATATTTGTTCTTTAGGATAGAAGCACACTCAGTTTCTTTGCACAGTAGCACATTTTTTTCTGGCATAAGTTAACTGCACATTAAGTGAAGCAGATTAACGTTATAAAATCTAGTTAATTTTCAAAAGTTTATATTTTGAAATGTAATATCATTAATGTTGTTTATTCTCCTATGAATGTAAATGTAGGATTTGGTACATATTTGATTAGAATGCTACAATTCTCCATGTGCAGGTAGGCATTTGTAGCTAAAGGATTTAACAAATTTCACCTTTTGGGATAAGGGAAAAGAAGTCAGTAATGAAATCAGTGACAATTCAGGCTTATAAACAAGGCATATGTTCTAGTTTGCTAGCTACTGGAATGCAATATACCAGAAGCAGAATGGCTTTTGAAAAGGGGAATTAATATTAGGTTGGTAGTTTACAGTTCTAAGGCTGAGAAAATGTCCCAATTAAAGCAAGTCTATAGAAATACCCAATCTAAGGTATCCAGGAAAAGATACTTTGGTTCAAGAAGACTGATGAAGTGTAGGGTTTCTTTCTCATCAGGAAGGGCACATGGAGAACACAGCATCATCTGCTAGCTTCTTCTCCTGGCTTCCTGTTTCATGAAGCTCCCCGGGAGGCATCTTCCCTCTTCATCTCCAAAGGTCGTTGGCTGGTGGCCTCTGCTTCTCATGGCTATGTCGTTCTGCTCTGCTCCCTCTGAATCTCTCATTCTCCAACATGTTTCCTCTTTTATAAGATTCCAGAAACTAATCAAGACCCATTCAAATGGGTGGAGACATGTCGTCACCTAATCCAGTTTAACAACCATTCTTAGTTAAATCACATCTCCAGGGAGATGATTTGATTACAGTTTCAAATTTATAGTATTGAATAGGGATTATTCTGCCTTTATGAAATGGGATTTTGATTAAAACATGGCTTTTCTAGTGGGCACACTTCCTTTCAAACCAGCACAGCATATAAACATTCAGTGTGGGAGTGGTATGCTCTAGGGGTCAGGTAACCAGGTGACCAGGGTGTAACCTGTTTGTACAGCTTTAAAAATAATAACCATAAATAATAAGACATTATCTTATAATATGAAATATATTTACTGTTATGTTATATAATATACATAATATGTAAACTAATAATAAAAGTGAAAGTCGGCCTTCTATTTGTCACAAAGCATTTTGACAGCTTTGAACAAAATGCAGTGATAAAATGCACCTTCTGGTCAGTGCAGACTGCTTCCAAGCACTGCTTCTCGAGCTCTTACTACCTACTAGGAACTGGATTAAGTGTTTCGTATGGAATGCCTCATTTCATCCTTGCAATAATCCTATCAGGTAGTTATCACTAGTACCCTCCCTTTACAGAGGAAGAAACCGGCTTAGAGAGGTTCATTTGGCTAAATAGTTGAATCAGCGTGGTACCATCAGGGACCACGTTCATAAATTACCGATCATCTTACGTTTTTAAATCAGCTTGGATATTAAACTATATTGATCTTCTCTACCACACCATACTTTTAGCTGCTAGACCAGTTAGAGGAAATCTGATCATTCTATAAACTAATTTCCTCCCATATGACCCTGTACTAGAAACTTTACTATCCTGTGTAAAGACTAAGGACTTGTAGCCACATTTGTGAACAAGGACTGGTCTCTAGATTTTGTCTTTCGAAAGGAAAACTCATTCATACATCTCTGACAATTTTTATTAGATCACCCTCAGATTTGGTCTTGAATTAAAGGCAGGCATTATGAAAAATAAAATATTTGTAATTCCTCTCCAGATTTAGGTTTGATGGGTAGAAATTGACCGAGTCAACTACCAATGAGTAAATAGAAATGTATGGATTTTACACATAAAGAGAAATGGCCAATATGACTTTATCAAAATGCCATGGACATTTGATGACATTTAGGTACAATCAGACTTTACAATGACTACTTAGATATTTTATTGAAATATGTCTATGGATATCATTAACTAAGATATCCATTTTAGGTTGTTAAGATTTTCATATATTAATTGTAAAAATATTTGTATCTTTTTTTTTTTTTTTAAATTTGCATATGGGCAGGAGGCACCAGGGATTGAACTCCAGACCTCCAGCACGGCAGGTCGGAGCTCTGCCTGCTGAGCCACGGCAGCCGCCCAAAATATTTGTATCTTCATATTTACCTGAAATCAGGAAAATGTTTAGTAACAGGACATTACTGTGGCAACATAGATATTTGTAATAACTTTCCACCTGGTATTCTGAGAACATTCACATTTTGACAGCTGACCAAATGGTATGTAAGTTAGTGTTTAATATTTAGAATTTAAGAACTTTGCTCTCTGAATTTGCAGATTTTTTCCTTATTGCTTTAATTTTAAATTGGATTATGAAACTTACTGCGCACACAGGTTTTACAATGATTATATGGGCACTTTATTTAATATGCCTATTGTTAAGCTAACTAAGATATCCATTTTTGGTGGTTCTAAGTGTATTGCTTTTTTTCTTAAATAAAAACATTTATATAAAAAAATCCTCAGGAGTATGAGTGTAAGGGATTCCTCCAAGAGATGCTGACACAGTCCTGTAAATTGGATATCTAAGTGGGAAGTTTTGAGCCTGTGTGTGTAAGGGTAGGGTGGGGCTGCGAGTATGAAAATGAGGAAGTATGGAGAAAAGAGAAGACATGAGAAATAAGTTCCGTGTAACTGCATGTTAACTGAAGGTCTGTGTCAATAAAATTGATAATTCTGCTGTCTAACCCCTAAGCACTCTTTGACCTGCTGTGCTCTTTGGTACTTGCCCAGCTACTGAAATTATTTTCACCAACATCATCAAGATTATCTCTGTGGCTAAATCTAGTGGATACTTTTCAGTCTTCTGAACAGAACTAATGTTGTTCGCTCTCTCTCTTTTTCCTTGCTTCCACTGTCCAGGTTTTCCGCACACTTTTCTGAAAGCTGCTACAATGTGCTTTGCAGGGCCCTTCTTTTTTTGCCAGGAATTCCCCGACCCTCTCCTTTCTTCCCCTTTCTCCCTGCACTGCTCAGTTTTTCTGAATTTCCCTTACTTTTCTGAAGATCTCATTTTATCCTTAAACACTCCTGAAAGTTTTTTCCAAGTATTCAAATGGGGTTATGTTCAGGTTGAGGATACTTCCACAGCACATTTCCATCAACTAGCCCTCATCACTACTTGTATTATAACCACCTCGATACTCACTAATGCTCCTCACTTTTCTTCTCAAAATATGGCCCACAAAACCCTCAGCATCAGCATCACCTGGAAACTCTTTGAAAAGGCAGAACCTTAGGCCCCAACTCACACCCCCTGAATCAGAAACAGCAGTTAACCACATCCTCAGGTGATTTATATGCACATTAAAATTGGGAAGTTTGGTGTAGTCAATTAGGCATCTGATAAATACTTTTTGGATCAAGTAGAAAATTCCTAGCCATCCAAGAAATCTAGACAGTAAAAAGCAAATAGGATAGATTGACTTAAGGGACAAGTGATCACTTTAGAAAGAAAAAGCTTTAAAATATCACCAGACTGAGAGGGTTCTTTTTCTTCAGGTGTAATGCAGTAGAGGACCATTTCCACCCAGCTGCTCTGTGTCTATTTGATGCAGAGAGGAGCGAGAGTGTGTGTGTATGTGTGTGAATGTAGGTAGAACTAGCATGCTTCTAAGATCTCTGCTGTTGAAACTTCCCTGATTCTGGGACAACTGTGGTTGTAGCTACTCCTAGTTACGAGGTAACTGCTATCTAAATTGGGCTCAAGGACACAGCAGTCTACAGAGACTCCTTCTGAGGTGACACCAGGTATGCTGATTTTGTTCCATTTATCCTAAGAACAGAGGCTTTGGATTTCGTAAACACTTACTGAAACTTACTATAGCTTGTAATATGCTCTATTGGTATTGGTAATTCAAAGCAGAGGTTGGCAGATGATGGTCCAAGGAACAAATTTGGCCCATGGTCTGATTTTGAATTGCCAAAGAGCTAAGGATTATTTTTACTTTTTAAAAAGAGTTCAAAACAGAACAAAACAAAACTAAAGAAGAACTTATATGAAAGAAAACATAAGCGGCTTGAAAATCATAAAATAGTTACTACCTGGCTCTTAACAGAAGAGTTTTCCACCAGGATCTAGAGCACTATTAGAACAATTATTTTAGGGCAAAATAGTTCACCTTGGAGCTATTCAATAAAAGAAAAAGGTGCTTTAAGCTGCCAGACCTGGTAAAGTGAGTGTACGGTCTGAAAAGCATCTATTTTCTCCTAGAAACTCTTGGATCTGCTTTCTTAGTACAATAATTTTTGTAGAAATAAAGAAAAAGGCAAAGTTCCTACACTTTTTTTTTTTGCTTCTCTTTAACTGGTAGTAGGAATTATTTAGTTTGGAAAATGCTCTCCAGAAGTTTTCAGTTAAAGTTGTGGAAAGAAGCTATTATTATTATAAAAAACAATGACTTTTCAGTAAATACATGCAGTCAGTTCACAATCTTTCCATTGGTTTATGTGCATTAGTCAGTTTAAAACAATGGGTC
>PVIY010026496.1:0-35339 GCA_004026745.1 Myrmecophaga tridactyla
AATTAATATTTTAAAATTTTAACTTATGTGTGAGACTAAAACAAAAATGTTTATTTGGTACAAAATTCATATTTTGACTAGTGCAGTTCCTAATATAACTTATGTGGACAGCTTAATTGAACACCTTAAGTATATGGAACCTTGAGTAGAGCATAAGATTTTGTAGGTTTGTCCAGAGTGATGCCCCAATAAATCCCAGAGTGACGTGAACAGTGAATCAAAAAGTATTTGCAAAGTCCCCTTGGGTGAATGGTGAGAAAGGGGGAAAATTCAGCTTCCCCAAGTGGAGAATTCTTGATATTCTCACAAGCAGTGGAGACAACCAAAGCAACAGACTGAGCCCCCAATCCTGGGGTTTGTTCATACGAAACTTAGCCCTGCAAATGATAGGGTAAGCCTACTTAAAATTAGGCCTAAGAGTCACCCCCAAGATAACCTCTTTTGTTGCTCAGATGTGGCCTCTCTCTCCCAGCCAACACAACAAGCAAACTCACGGCCCTCCCCCTCTCTATGTGGGACATGATTCCCAGGGGTGTGGACCTTCCTGGCAATGTGGGACAGAAATCCTAGAATGAGCTGGGACTCAGCACCAAGGGATTGAGAAAACCTTCTCGACTGAAAGGGGGAAGAGCAAAATGAGACAAAATGAAGTGTCAGTGGCTGATTTCAAACAGAGTCAAGAGGTTACTCTGGTGGTTATTCTTAAACACTAAATAGATATCACTTTGCTAGTTAAGATGTAACAGAGAGGCTGGAGGAAGTGCCTGAAATGTAGAGCTGTATTCCAATAGCCATGTTTCTTGAAGATGATTGTATGATACAGCTTTTGGAATGTGACTGTGTGATTGTGAAAACCTTGCGTCTGATGCTCCTTTTATCTACCTTATCGACAGACAAGTAAAAGATATGGAATAAAAATAAATAACAGGGGGAACAAATGTTAAAATAAATTTAGTAGATTGAAATGCTAGTGATCAATGAAAGGGAGGGGTAAGGGGTATGATATGTATGAATTTTTTTCTGTTTTCTTTTTATTTCTTTTTCTGAATTGATGCAAATGTTCTAAGAAATGATCATGATCATGATGATGAATATGCAACTGTGTGATGATACTGTGAATTACTGATTATATATGTAGAATGGAATAATCATATGTAAAGAATGTTTTTGTTATATTTTTTAAAAATTAAAAAATTAATAAATAAAAAAATTTTTCACTGTTTGGCAGGAAATAGGTAAGTTTTTGGGTATCATTAGATCCCCTCACTCTCTCTAACCACACTTTGCAATGACTTTTTTAGAGGAATTTCCATTGTTACGACAGTGGTATTGAGCAAAGATATCAAGTTTACTACTTGGTGATGTTATTTTTTAAAACATAAAAAAAAAGATTATTGAAATGTGCAAAACTGGCATGTGAAAGTAAAAATGATGAAGTCCTAGGAGTATAAACAGAAAGAAGACTCTGTAACTATGTTCTTCTATAAAATACTTTCTTAACAGTTTTCAGATATATTCTAAATAGGGTAACTATATAATTTATCATCCTAGGAAACTTCTGAAGTAAAAGCAGTACACTATTAGTAATTACAAAATGAATAGTTACCTGGCAAACTGAGGCATATGGTGACCCTAATTAGCAACAAACTCTATACAGAAACTCCCAGGGCATATAGCAATAGTCAAAGTATAATTACGAGATGAACCATCCAGTTTTGAGGTCCACAACTTCAGAGATGCAGTTCAATTCAGAGATATTCAAAGGTCCACAAAAATCACTAAAGGGTTAATATAAAAAGCAGGAGGGTGATACAAACAAGAGATTTGGAGGAGTACTCAATAAAGGAGTAAATAAGCAAAATACTTAAAAGAATTTGAAAGTTTCTCTGATGCAGAAATTGTTTTGGATCCTACTATTCTTGCTTCTACTATCTTCTACCACTTGGCTTTTTGCCATAAAATGAATAAAATTATAGATCAATTTGTCAAATTAACTTTTGTATTGGACTTAAGACTCAGACTATTAATCTTAAGGATAGTGACAGTATTGTTTATTTCCTAGCATGCAGAACCTGGCTCTACATACATGTTTACTGAATGAATTTATTTGTTGAACTTAATATTTTGAATATTAAAATTTATAATATTAGAGCCTATATTGTTAAAGGCATATTTCAAAAATGCAAATTAATAATCTAACTCACTACTCCCTAATGTAAAAACCATCAGAAAACTGTATATCTGAATTTGCTTTAAAATAATACTGTATGATAAGAGAAGGGTACAAAAGATTAAATAAAATCGTCAGATGTTAGTAACTACTGGTGAGGATGGGTGTGTGTCTGGTGGGGATAATCTCTATTTTTGTGTAGGACTGCAAATTTCCATATTAAAAAATTTTTTTAAGTCCACCTGAAACTAACTGAACATACTAGATTTATTAAACATGAGCAATTTTCTTTACTTTGAAAGGATCACTGTCAAAGTTCGTATCACATTTCTACCTGGGGGAGTATACCTGTAGCATTAGATGCAGATTAGTCACTTTCTGTGCAGACCAGCCAGAATTTTCATCTCCAACTTCAAACCAAGGTTTCATACGCTGAATATATGAGCCTTCTTTAAAAAAATTTTGATTGGAATTGTTGTTTTTTAACAAGTTTTGGAGCAAAATCAAACAATCTTCCACTACTATACCTGGAGAAAGAATATAAAATGGAAGTGTTAATGCTGATAAAATCTGAAGGAAAATTCAATTCCCAAACCAATCTCCAAGCTCAGCACACTTCTTCAGGATGGCAGGGCAGACTGGCTGTTCTGAATCTTGATTGCCACTCCTTTGGCTACAAGCTACACCTGCATGCTCTTTCTCAGGTCCCTCTAATGACACCTGTCTTCCACTATTTATTCACCTCAGTAATGTTTAACCTTTAGGACTGACTACCATGACTCAGTGACCAGGCTAGAGCACCCTGCTCCTTTTACTATGATGCAGTATTTGTCTTCCCCACTAGTTTATACTTCATGAAAACAGGAACTTGTGAATGTCCTACTTGCCGCTTTATCCCAGACAGAGACAAAGTTTCAGGTACACATTTGTTGAATGAATCATATTCTTATTTGATTTCTAAGAAGTATGATCTCTAAGAAGCATCTGCCAGTGTTGTTTCTTTGTCTCTTCTTTGGCCGTTTCTCTTCTTTTAGCTTCTAAAACCACTCTCTCCTGCTTTTCCTTATAGCTCTCTGGCCATTCCTCCCAGTTGCTCTTTCTTTCATGGTTCCTTGCTCTCTAGTATTTCATCCTACTTTCTCTTCTCCATTTACATCATACCACTCTCCAGGGCAATTTCACGAACACTACAGCTGCCAGTATTATCAGTTAAAGCTTTCCCACTGATTTCTACTGTTATGAAATGCTGGATTAACCAATGACCGTCACTTCCTCTGTAAAGCATAATGACTGATACTGGAAGCTTATAGCTGATAGGCTCCTCAGGTACACACACAATTTTTCTTTTCCTAATTGAGTTATATGTTTACAAGAATTAATTACTTCTGTTTACAAATCTACCATGCTATCTGCACTTGTTATTAGTTAAATATCATGTAAACAATCAAAAGTAAGTATAAAAACAGTTATATTTATGAAAACCAAGTTAAAGTTTTTGGAAAACATAAAATGAAAGCAAGTCATCAAAAACAGCTGTCCTATTAAGTACAGGACATATGATTCTAAAAATAAGAAGAGTAACTGTATAAGCCCCCCAAAATGCAATGTGATGAATTTATACATGATGGGAAATATCCTTATTAAAAAAAAAAAGGTTCTGGCCCTAAATCAAAAGATTAGTACATAAATGTACAATGCAAAGTGTTAAAATAAAAAGCTTAAAGTGTACATTTAAAATAAATTTTAAGAATCCCTGCTTTGAGTTCCTTTGGGGCAGGGGAGAAAGGAGGAAATATTAAACTTCCCCATCTGGGGAATTCCTGATATTTTCACAAGCAATGGGGACAACCCATTCAATAGGCTAAGCCATCGATCCTGGGGTTTACCCCTATAAAACTTATTCCTGCAAAGGAGAAGCTAGGCCTGCTTATGATTATGCCCAAGAATCACCCCCAGAAAACCTCTTTTGTTGCTCAGACGTGGCCTCTCTCTCTAAGCCAACTTGACAGGTAAACTCACTGCCCTCCCTACTACATTGAATATGACTCCCAGGGGTGTAGATCTCCCTGGCAATGTGGAACATGACTCCCGGGGATGAGCTGGAACCTGGCATCAAGGGATTTAGAAAGCTTTCTTCACCAAAAGGGGGGAAGAGAGAAATGAGACAAATGAAGTTTCAGTGGCTGAGAGACTTCAAACTGAGTCTAGAAGTTATCCTAGAGGTTATTCTTAGGCACTATATATATCACTTTTTAGTTTATGGTGTATTGGACTGGCTGGAGGGAAGTACCTGAAACTGCTGAACTGTATTCCAGTAGCCTTGATTCTTGAAGATGACTGTATAAAGATAAAATGTTTACAACCTGACTATGTGATTGTGAAAACCTTTTGTCTGATGTTTCTTTTATGCAGGGTATGGCCAGACAAGTAAAAGGATATGGGTAAAAAAAAAATAATAATTAATAGGGGGGATAAGTGACTAAATAAAAGTTGGATAGATTTTTTTATTGGTAGACTAAATAAAAATCGACTAGTGGTCAATGAGAGGGAGGGGTAAGGGGTATGGGACATATGAGTTTTTTCTTTTTATGCATTTTTTTTTCTGGAGTGATGCAAATGTTCTAAAAATGATCATGGTGATGAGTGCACAACTACATGATGATATTGTGAGGCACTGATTGTACACTTTAGATGTGTGTGATGATATCACAAAAAAATGGAAAAAAAAAAGGAATCCCTGCTTTAATCGGTCCTGATCTCTTCAAATTAGAGGTTTCTTTAACTCATATTACTAAACCACATGGATCCTCACCTCTGCCTCTTATGCAGATCATAAATCTCCATTAAATAACATCTGCTATTAGGGCTATCTGAAGTCTCTAGGAAAAAAAATGTTAAAGCTTTCACAACACAGTTAGGTCTTCCTTCCAGTGTGCAAAGTGACTTTTAGACTTTTAATGATCCAATCTCCTAGAGGGAACATTGTAACTTGTCTCAGCAACCCTAAAGACTAGCTAATTCTACCTTGCCTTAAATCTCATTTTCTTTTGAAAATTTACACTCCTTTGGTTATTTATGATATTCCATTTTCTCATCTCTTAATGCTTTGAACTTCCTCTCCCCTATTTAATCTTCTTTTAAACCTTTTCATTATACCATCTCAAACACCCAAATAATGGTTAATAAAACTTGCCATACTTGCAATTACTTCCTTTTCTTTAAAGAACCTTCCTTATCTTGGGACCTCTTCAAATGAAATAAGTTCATTCCCTCCATATGATGTATCTTAGAGGCAGGATGTTTAATCTGCGATCCTCCCAGCCCAATGTACCTTCTGGAGACCACAGTTCTCAGGCCCCCTTTAAGAACTTCCTTTTCCCTCGAGGCTCAAGCCACTCGGCTCCACCACCTCCTACCAGTTCGCATTGCAGTCATGTAACAAGCTATTGGCCGCTGCTCTTTGTTCCTGACGTTGTTCATCTTTCTCCAAGTTCTGCTGTCACTCTTGATGATTTCAGCTTCAGCAACAACTCAGACTCTAACACCTAGACCTTTCAGTTCCTTGACCTCAACTCTTTATTAAAAACCACCTTTCCGGCTCAAGCATTCTCAACATGCCTGTTCAATGATTTCCCTGAGACTTTCAACCCATTAACCTTTTTCTGAAAATCTGCCTTTACTTCCTTTCCTATCTAGTTAAAATTTAGATCATCATAGATAATATCCTAAGCCCTGTTATCTCGTTGCTTTTTCATAGAATTTTTCTGGAAAAGGCCCAACCTTATGAAAAACCGCCTGACTTCTCCATATCTGTACCTAGGCAGCAGAGTACCTCTGTGGGGGAAAAAATTCACATAATCAAGCACTCTGCACTACTGTAAAATCATGATGAATACCCTCAATGGGGTAAGCTCATCTCTGCCTGGAAATCATACCAAATTACAAGTCAACCAGCTCTCTTATTCTTCAAATGACTATCTGAAACCTTCTCCATAAACCTCAGTTGTATATCTTCCCCCATTCATTGTTAGCATATGATCTGCCTTCAACTCATCTCCCTGTGATGAAATACACTAAAACCTACCTGCAACTTCCCTATGCCTTCCTTCCCTGTGTTAGGATGAAAGACATGTTTCTTTTACTATCTAAAGCCATTTCTGCATCTCTACTGTAGATTTCATTCCCTCTTGCTCTTTTCAGGAATTATGTACCACTAACTAATGTCCACTATCCTATATATTTTTAATCTTCTCTCTATATATAATTTATATGAGTTTCAGTTTCTACCATTTTAAAGAAAAAGTCCTCAAAGACTAAAGGAGAAAAAAAAACATCTAATAATCTCTATAGAAGCAGAAAAATTTACTAAAATTTAACATTTATTGGTGATTAAAAACTCTTAGCAAAAATCATATCATACTTAATCTTAAAACATTATCACCATTGTTGTTAAAGTCACTATTATATATTGTACTACAGGGCGGTGTAACAGTGGCTCAGTGTCATAATTCTTGCCTGCCATGCCAGAGACCGGGGTTCGATTCCCAGGGCCTGGCCATGCACCCACCTCCCCCACCAAAAAAAAAACCCAGAAAGCATGTATATATATGTACTACATACTCTATTAAATGCAATAAAACCAAAAGTAAAAGAAAGAAGTGGTATAAGAATTGAAAAGGAGGAGTGATATTAGCAAGAAAAGAAGCTCGAAATGCACTCAGGCCCACAGAAACATTGAAAAATGAGCAGAAGCTGTCACAATCAACCCTAGAACTCAATCTAGAGAATGTTCCAGATTTCAGAGAATCCCCCAGAACTCTACAAAACAGTCAAAGGCAGACAGCAACTAAGCTAATGCTGAATCAAGGAAAGGACAACCTAAAACCAGTAGAACAGATTAGTGCACAATTACCTTCCCTGATTCCATGCCTTCCTGGCTTGGCTGTCCGCTATGAGACAGCAGTCTGGGACCCCAGTGCACATCCTGGGTATCTGGTTATGGGAGGAGCAGAGCACACCAAATGAGCAATTTTAGTGTTTATGTATGTCTGTTCTACAACATCTGGTGTCAACCCGAAAGCATAACTCAAGAAGCTCCTCTGTTCTGCCTAACCTGGAGCACAATGGGGACAGAAAAGCAGTGTGGAAAAGCGGCTCAGACATAAGCAAACGACAGCTATCTGGGATGAAAGATTGTAGGTGAGACATAAAATAGAGAAAAAGGTACAAAGAGAGCTTTCTGGGGAAATGAGGACATTCATGAACATTTGTGCATACTGAGGAATTTTGAAGGCCATGCACATGACCAGGGCAAGATTCATGCACAGAAAAGACCGGAGACAACCCTAAGGACTCACCTTGGGATGATCTACAGGCTCAGTATATCACAGGCCAGGCTAAGTGCTGAAGGAGAGTGACAACACAAAACCAACTTGTGTAAGACTATGAAAGAGTTTCAGTGGCTGAGAGATTTCAAACAGAGCTGAGAAGTTATTCTGGAGGTTATTTTTACGCATTATATAAATATTCCTTTTTAGTTTGTGGTGCACTGGAGTGGCTGGAGGGAAGTAGCTGAAACTGTTCAGCTCTGTTCCAGTAGCCTTGATTCTTAAAGATGATTACATAAAGATATAATATTTACAATATGACTGTGTGATTGTGAAAACCTTGGGCGTGATGTTCCTTTTACCCAGGGTATGGACAGATGGGTAAAAAAAACCTAAAAAAATAAAAAAGGATTAAAAAAATTAATAATAATAGGAGAGATAAAGGGTAAAATAAATTGGGTAGATGGAAATACTAGTGGTCAGTTAAGGGATGAATAAGGGGTATGGTATGTATGAGTTTTCCCTTTTTTCTTTTCATTTCTTTCCCTGAAGTGATGCAAATGTTCAAAAGAATGATCATGGTGATGAATAAACAACTATGTGATGATACTGTGAGCTACTGATTGTATGGAATGTATTTGTGTGAAGATTTCTCAATAAAAATATTTTTTAAAAAGACAGTGAACTCAAGACTTTTCCAGATAAACAAAAGGCGAAGGAGTTTGTTAACACTAGATCTGCCCAATAAGAAATGCTAAAATGAGTGCTTCATGATAAAAGGAATAGACACTAGACAATCACTTGAAGCTATAAAAAATAAAGATCCATGACAAATGTAACTACATGAGTAAATATAAATGCCAGTATTAGTGTATTCTTGGCTTATAACTCTACTTTTTATTTCATATGTGATCAAAAATGCATAAAATACTCAAAAATCCATGTTTCTGGGGGGGCACAAAGTACAATGATGTAATCTGTTTTAAGAACATAAACAGGGCAGAGGGGTGTAAGAACAGGAAATGTGTATGCTATTGAAGTTAATATAAATTCAAACAGGATTGTTGTAGATTTAGGCTCTCAAATGTAAAGTCCAAACTGATTTAGAGATAAGGATGAAGCCAAACAGATTGGGGTTAAAGTAATTCAGAACATAGGGGTAAGGAAGACAGTGTCCATATTTTAGAACCATACATACTCTTTGAGACCATTGGAAGAAAGGTTTATTTGGTCTGGAACTGAAATTTTCTGTAGTGCATAATCTAATTCAACCTATCTGTATAGCTCATTTGAACAACTGAAACACAGGGAGCACAGAATAAGAAAGAGGTCCTTTAATCCTGTGTAGATTATTGTAATACCTGGAAACATGCTAGAGTATATTAAGCAGAAATTCAAAAAGTATTGACAAAGTCCCTTAAAGGATAGGAGAAAGAACATGGAACTATTAAACCTTACCATCAGGAAATCCCCTGATACTGTGTCAAACTTTAGGCACACGCAAATCAGTAGGCCATGTCCTTTATCAGGAGGCTTACTCTTGAGAAGCTTATGTAGGTAGCAGAGAAGCTTAGACTACCTATAGGCATGCCTAAGAGTTACTTCTGGAGGATCTCTATTGTTGTTTAGATGTGGCCTCACTCTCTAAACCCAACTCTGCAAGTGAAATCATTGCCCTCCCCTCTATGTGGGACATGATATCCAAGGGTGAAAGTCTCCCTGGTGATGTGGTATGTGGAACATGATATCCAAGGGTGAAAGTCTCCCTGGTGATGTGGAAGATGACTCCCAGGGATGAATCCAGACCTGGCACTGTGGGATCAATTACATTCCGACCAAAAAGGGGAAAAGAAGCGTAACAAAGTATCAGTGGCAGAGAGACTTCAAATACAGTGAGGAGGCTACTCTGGATGTTGCTCTTATGTAAGTTTCAGGTAGACCTTGCTACCTATCATAATCTGCCAACCCCAAACCAGGACCATTCCAGCCAATTCTTTGACAGTATGATTCTTTGAGTTTCTTGAGATGTGTTGTCATTTTCACCTTGAAGTGAATCTCACTGCTATCCTGTCCAATGACTTTCAGTTTAATGTATTACCCTTCTTTCTTATTCCCCAGTCCTCAGGTGAAGGTTTTACCTCCTGATGTTTCATGCTTTTGAGACAATCTTCCAACTGTAGGGCCTAGAATGGTGCCTAGTCAGACATGGTGACGTGCCTTCACCCCGGGGTCTCCGCACAGCAGCGACCTGGGGCAAGCAGAACCTTGCTCCAGGGTTTACAAATTTGTCTCTCTTCCCCACAACACAACACTGCCACTGGAGGGACTTCCGCTACGCCCCGTGTCACTTCCACTACGTGCCCATTCCAGCCAATCCTAAAGAACACCTAGGGCAATATATAAGATTCCACAAGGGTTCCAGGTACTAGAGTAACCTTCCAGAAACCTACAACCTCCAGATGAATTCCTGGTCCAGATAAATCCTAAAACTTAGCCCAATCTCTCCAGAACATCATATAGTTCCATCTCCCTACCCCCCATTAATGGCAGACCCTTCCAATATGAAAAATTTAGATTTGTCATAGCCCAAACACCCCTAAAGAGAGGGATGGAAAGATGAAAGGTGATGGTGGAGTTATACAGAGAAGACAGGATTTAACAAATGAATATGATATTCATATGATATGAATATCATATTCATGAATATGAATATATCTCTTTTAGTCTCCAGTATTTTAGAGCAGCTAGAAGTAAAAAACTAATACTGTGGAATTGTAACCCATGTCAAACTCTGAAATATGTTCTAATTGTTGTGCCGTGCTTTGAAATTTATAGGTTTTTGTATATATTTTATTTTTCACAGAAAAAGAAGGAAAAAAAGTCGATTGTGATGATAAAAAAATATTTAAGCCTTCTAGCCTGCTATATTCTGGAGCAGCTAGCAGAAAAAATATGAGAGGATCGTATGGTAGCCCATAATAAACTCTAGGATCTGTCCTGTAACTACTTGTTGGAGAGTGCTCTGTAGACTATTGTATTATTTCTTTGCTTTGTATATATGTTATACTATATAATTAAAAAAAAAAGTAAAGCCCACAGTAACCACACCCCCATAAGAAATGTAAAAAGTAAACAGAAAAAGAAATGAGAAGAGACTCAAAATGGTTTACTTCAAAAGATCAACTAAACACAAAAGAAGGTAGCAATGGAAGAAACGAGGAAGAAAAAGCGTAAGTTACAAAATGGATTAAACTCTCTAAAAGACCGAGTGACAGAATGGGTAAAAAACCATGATCCAACTATGCTGTTAATGGGAGTTCATCTTAGATTCAAAAAATACAAAAAGGATGAAAGTGCAAGGATGAAAAAATATATCCAATGTCAACAGAAACCAAAAAAGCTGGGGCGGCCTAAGTATTATCAGATTAAATAAGACTTTAAGTCAAAAACTGAGACAGAAGTCAAACTAGAGATGGAAAGAACATTATTTGTTGATGAAAGGTCAATTCATCAAGAAGATACCACAATTATAAACTTAAATGCATTGAATAACAGAAACAAAATATATGAAACAAGTACTGACCAAATTGAGGGGAGAAATAGTTCAACATGATTGACCGGAAACTCCAATATACTACTTTCAATAATGAATACAGAACATTTAGACACAAGATCAATAAGGAAACAGATGACCTGAACAATACTAGGTCTAGCAGCATACACAGAGTACTTCACCCAACAGCAGCAGTATATACATTCCTCTTAAGTGCACATGGATCATCCTCCAGGACAGACCATATCTGAGGTCATATCTCAAAATTTATTTCTTCTTCAATCACAATGGAATGAAACTAGAAATCAGTACAGAAGGAAAACTGGAAAATTTACAAATATGTGGAAATTAAACACACTTATAAACAAACAATAGATAAAAGAAGAAATCATAAGGGAAATGAGAACATTCTAAGAGATGAATGAAAATGAAAACACAACATACCAAAACTTACAAGATGCAACCAAAGGCAGTGCTGAGGAAAAAAATTATTGCTGTAATTGCCTACATTTCAAAAGAAAGATCTCAAATCAGCAACCTAACTGCATATTTTGGAGAATTAGAAAATGAAGAGGAGAGTGAAACTAAAGTTAACAGAATGAAGGAAATAATAAAAATTAGGGCAGAGGCCTCTCGCCTCTCTCACCTGTCTTTGCAATAGTGCACACCTGTCCTCTCACATGCATTCTCAATAAGTTTTTTGCCTGTTTATTCTGTGTTGTGCTATGCCCTTGAATTATTTCTTGCCACATGGCTAAGAATATAGAAGTCAAAATCTGGCAACATATTTTGGCGACCCAGCCAGGAGACATTTCTCTCCAACTGTCTGAACTGATAAGTCAAGGGTACCAACCAGGAGGCTTGGCCATGTGCTTTTTTGCTTTTTCTTCTTGCTTGACTCATTAATATTGTCTCCTATGTTCGCATAGAACTTTGTGTCTCTAGGAATCTCGGGGCTCTGATCCAGCTCCCCCAGAACAGAAGCCCATCTCTATGCCACATAGATTCAAGGAGGCTCAGGGCAGCAGGTGATACCGTCCTTTGGGCCTGACTGGGGGCTTCTCACCATGTCAAATAGGAGTTCAATGGGAGCTAAATCAAGCCCCGCTGTCTGTCTAACTGTCTCTTTCTCTCTGTCTCTCTTTCTCCCTCCTCAGCGCCCTGAAACTTCCCTACACTCTCTCTTTTCCTCCCCTCTGAGGACCTAGACCCTTCCTCCAGCAGGATTCAGTTCCTCTTTTCACCTCCTCCACAAAGGTCCTCTCCCCTACCTCCATGAGAATCTCCTTTCTCCTCTGCTTTTCAATGCCCTATGAAACATTCCATCTTTCGCAAAACAGGATTCTAGGCTAAGGATTCTTATACTAAATAAGGTGTTGCCTTTAACATTCTAGGGAGACACCTCTGGTTTAGGCCCAAGAGAGCTGGATACTTCCCAAGGGGAGTGTCCCCCCTTCAGACTGACTGCTTAGCCTCTATTGAGACCCCATCTTCTAGAGCATGCTCATTGTAGCCTTCAGGAAACAAGAAACCTAGAGGACAAAGATATTCCTGGGAGTGTTGTCCTGGATTTTTCTCAGGTGGTGCAAGTGCCCCCACTTTAAGACTGTAGGTCTAGACATCTCCCAGTGAGGAATGTCTGATGGGGACACTTGTCAACTTGTCCCAGGGACACTCAGTGACTTTACTCCCCTCCCCATGTTCCCAAGAGACTGGACCAGTGGAGAGGAAGGACTCCTCAAGAACACTATCTTGGAATTCTTCCAGGCAAGGCCCAGAAAACCCCCTGGAAGCATAGGTCCAGACATTTGTGGAAAGGTATCCTGGGGACACCTGGTGACTATACTACCCATCTTCACAAGTGACTGGGCTGGTGGAGAGGGAAACACCCAGCTCTGATGTGAACTGGGACACCACACAGACACACTAGTACAAGCGAGGCTCCTCTTTTTTCTTTTCCAGAGAAAATGGGAAATGCCAACCATCAATATAAGCTAAAAGATGGAGAAGCATAGCCCTCCAGTGGACTCTCCATTACAATACTATTCTCCAGACTGTAAAACACAGGGAAAGTAGTCAGAAATTCCCTATGCCCAGATGTTTATAGCTCTGTATAAGGACAAGAACCTGAGAAGGACTTATTGCTTGTGTTATGTCCATGTTTCAATTTCCATTAGAGGAAAAAATCTTCTCGAAGATCCCTTCTAAAATTTGCTTGCTACAAGGTATGAGAAAATATATCACCAAGCCAGTTATGGGGAGGTGGGAAAGTCCCCAGAGCCCTGCCTGCAGCAAGTGAAGAAGACTGAGGCCCCTTATGGCTCTGCAGACTTCACATGTGACTATCAACCTAGAGGAGCCTTTGGTGCCATTCACTGTGGCAGATTAAAAGCGTTTCACAACAAACTTCTCACCAGAGGCTGTGCTCCTGATCCCCATGCTCAATAGCAGCCTGCCTCAACAGCATAGCCAAAAACTTTTTTTTTTCTATATGGCAGGCATTGGGAAATCAAACCTGGGTCTCTGGCATGGCAGGCAAGAATTCTGCCACTGAGTTATCATCGCACTGCCCAGCCAAAGACTTTTATACTCCCACAAGTAGGGTCTATGTCTCACTGACGGCTTGAAGAAATTACAGAAGATGGACCATCAGCACAAATTTCCTTTAGATTAAGGGGAGTAAGAAGTCTCTAATGGGGAAATAATGTATAGTTAGAATTAGGGTGGCTAACTGACTAAGCTGAAGGGCAAACTCCCAGAAGCAGTCAGGCCTCAAGTAGAAAGATATCTATGAAAGGAAAAGTAATAAACAGCATTTGGGGGCCAAATGACCCTCACCTAAGTGAGTCATCTATACAGAAGAGTGGAGCCAACTGACTCACCCAAATGCCTCTCTACCACTAGGCACTACCCTGGAGAGAAGGAAGGATAGGAGAAAGAGACCCCAACAAGAAAGCGGGAAAGGGAGTAAGTAAGGCTATCTATAAAAGCAAATTACCCCACATTGCCAGGGCCTTTCGCCTTTCTCATCTTTGTCTTTGGGACAGTGCCTACATGTCCCCTCAAGTGCATTCTCAGTAAATTTCCTGCCTGCTTATTCTGTGCTGTACTCTGGAATTCTTTTTCATGGCATGACCAAGAACCTGGAAGCTGAAGTCTGGCAACAGAGATGGATTATTTTTATCACAAACATTTTTGTGATCAAACTCAGGTTTCTTTTTATTAGCCAATAATTCTCCTACTGTTTATAATGTATTTATGGATTTCTTTTTCCCCATGTCAGAAGTAAGTCCATGTTCCCAGCTATAGTATACTCTGGTGACTCAAACCACAGGCTTTGACTTCAGAGGAGACCTTGGTTTCAGACCAGTCAGTGTCTGCCAATTGCTGTGTGGTTTCAGATCAGTTTCTTAACCTCTCAAAAAAACAGTTAAGATTTTTGCAAGAATTATATGCGATAACACATGAAGGTGTTAGGCCCATAGTAAGGGTTCAATATGTGAGTGAGCAATTCTTAATTATAATAAAGGTTGGTAGAGTATGGTGATGAAGGTATGTCTACACATTTAGGTTAGATTGAATGATGTGTGAATAAAATAGTTTAAACATGAATAGAGATTTATTCACAATGCTGCATCTTTGTTTATTTGGCCAGGCAAAATAAGTCAAAAGCAAAAGAGCAATTATTGTATGGTCTGTTCTAGAAAATGCTTATAAGAAAACAGGGGCCTAGACTGTAAGGTCTTACAAGTCACATTAAGCCTAGAGTGGTAATTATTATTTCTGGTTTCTGAGAGACTGTTTTATGTAAGTATAACCTGGTATTTAGAGATAAGAATGAAGCTGATCAGGTCAGGATTAAGGTAATTCACAAGATAGGATTAAGGAAGACATAATCTATATTCTAGAACCTCACACACTCTCTGAGACCAAAGAAAGAAAGGGTTATTTTGTTCAGAACCTAAATTTTCCATAATCTAACTCAACCTGTTTGGATAGCTCATTTAAACTCAAAACACAGGGAGCCCAGAGTAAGAATGAGGGCTTTTAATCCTACATAGTTTAATATAATGCCTGGATACACCCTAGAAAAAAATGAAGCAGCTAATCAAAAAGTATTGGCAAAGTCCCTTGAGGGATGGGAGAAAAAATATGGAACAACTGAACTTCATCACCAGGGAAACCCCTGATACTGGGTCAAATATGAGGGACTACCAAATCAACAGGTCAAGCCCTTGATCTTCAGGCTTACTTTTGTGAAGCTAATGTATGTAGCGAAGAAACATAGCCTATCTATAGGTATATCTAAGAGTTACTTCTAGTGGACTTCTATTGTTGCTCAGATGTGGCCTTACTCTCTTTAAGTCAACTCTGTAAGTGAAATCATGGTTCTCCTCACTATGTGGGACATGACATCTAGGGGTAGAAGTCCTCCTGGCGGTGTGGGAGATGACTCCCAGGGATGAGTCCGGCTCTGGTACCATGGGGGAAAAGAAGTATAACAAATAAGGTATCAGTAGTACAGAGAGTTCAAACAGAGCAGAGAGTCTACTCTGGACATCACTCATGCAAGCTTCAGTTAGACATTGCTACCAATCATAACTTGCCAAACCCTAATCAAAACCATTCCAGCCAATCCTAAAGAACACCTAGGGTAATATATATAAGATTCTACAAAGGTTCCATGTACTAGGGTAACTTTCCAGAAACCTACATCCTCCATATGGGTCCCAGGACCAGATAAGTACTGAAACCTAGAGAGGTCAGCCTCTCCAGAAAATCAGCTAGTTCCATCTTTCTACCCCATATTTTCGAACATGAAAAGGTTAGACTGGGCACAGCCCAAATACCCCTAAAGAGCAGTACAGAAAGATCAAACATGATGGTGGAGTTATACAGAGAAGGTAGGGTTTAACAAATGACTATGATTGCTGAATCATTATATTGATACTTATTTTAGTCTCTAGTATCTTAGGGGAACTAGAAATAAAAACCTAAAATTGTGGAACGATAACCCATACCAAACTCTGAAATCTGTTCTACAATTGTTACGATGTGCTTTGAAATTTATTGCCTTTTTGTATATATGTTATTTTACAAAAAAGAAAAAAAAGTCAATTATGATGATTAAAAAAATATTCCTTCTAGCCTCCAATGTTCGACTGCAAGTAGAAGGAAAAAATCTAAGATGATGGATGGAATGGGCTCTGTCTTGTAACTACTTACGGAAAAGTGCTTTGAAAATTATTGCTTTCTCTTTCTTTGCTTTGTATGTATGTTATATTATACAATAAAAAAACTAAATTAAAAAAACACACAAAAAATGAACAAAGAGAAACAAACAAACAAAAAGTTCAGTTTATCCACATCTGATTTAAAAAGAAAAGATGTTAGCAGAGATAAATGCAACAAAAAATAGAAATGCTACTGAGAGATTCAACAAAACCAAAAGTTGACTATCTGGAAAAATCAATAAAATTTACAACCTTTAGTTAGATTGACAAAGAAAAAGAAAGAGTAGATCAAAATAACTAAAATCAGAAATGAAAAGGGGGACATTATTATCAATCTTGCAGAAATTAAAAGTATTATAAGAGAATACTATGAATAGTTGTACACCAAAAAAATCAAGTAATCTAGATGAAATGGACAAATTACTACAAAAATACAAATTACCTAAACTGACCTAGAAGAAACAGAAAACCTGCACAGACTTTTAACAAAAGTTTGAATCAGTAATCACAATCTTCCCAACAACAAAAAGACCAGGGTGGGTGGCATAATGGTGGCTCAGTGGCAGAATTCTCGCCTGCCATGCTGGAGACCTGGGTTTGATTCCCAGAGTCTACCCATGCCAAAATAAATGAATAAATGAATGAATGAATGAATGAATAAAAAAGACCAGGATCAGATGGTTTCACTGGTGCAAACAGATCTCATTTTCTCCTGCTAGCCTAGTGCTAGGTTTCTGGGTCAACTCGCATTAAAAACAAAATACTGAATTTAAAAAAAGAAGCTTAAAAGCAATGAAGAGCTGATGGTTCAGCAGGCTAAAACTGAAGTGAAAATGGATATCCAGACAGGTAAATAAGCATAAAAAGTAGCTTTGGCAGGGGTACATTTCTTGACTAAATTGAAACTTTCTTACTGACAGTCACATTGAGAAAAAGGAAAATAAATTAAAGCCAAGGGCTTATACTAGGTGGAGAATCCATTAGAAAACTCTCTACCCAGTAATCTGGGACCTCAAATGGCTATACCCTTAGGGTGAGACTTAACCAAAAGTTAGTCAGTCCTCATAAGTCTGCAGCCTGGGTTTTATCAAGAAATCCCAAACCTTGATTCTGAATTAAGGTTGTCCCAAACAAACTGCAACTCCAGGGCTTGGCAGAAACAAACATATATTTTCTTGGAAAGTAAGTGCCTTCATCCTAGACTAAATTCCTTTAAATAATTCTGCTTATCACAATGATTAAAGCACAGGCAAAGATAACCAAGTGCAAAAACAACACAGTACCACTTGCAAAAACCAGTAGAGCAAAACAATACCCAAAACCTTAGGATACTGAAATTATCAAACAGAGACTAAGAAATAATTACACTTCCTAAGTTCAAAGAAACAGAAGGTAAAATTAAAAATATCTGCAGGCAACAGATTATTAAATTTACATAGCTGGTTTGCCAAAGAATCAAACAAAACTTCCAAAAAGAAAAATTAAAACTGAGTGGTCAGGTTGAATAGATCAAACAGGTGAAGAGAGAATTGGTGAAATAGACAACAGTCCAGAAGAAATAATCTAAATGTAGCCTGGAAAGGTAAAAAGAAAACACAGAAGAGAAAGTAAGAAGACAGAGTAAGAGTCAAACCAGATGACCATGAACTGAATCTAAGTTCAGGAAGATGGAAGAGAGAAAATGTAGCAGAAGCAGATTTTATTGAAGAGATATAGCTAAGACTGTCCAGAATGGAAGAAAGACATCCACCTAGATTCCAGAAACCCCACAAATATAAACAAAATAAATAAAAAAGAAATCTTTACTTCAACATATCATAGTTAAAGAAAGAGTATAAAATATGAGTTCCCATTTCATTTTCCAGCTGCACTCCCTAGAAGTTATCAATTTAGTTAAGTACAAAAGGAATCTCTTTAAAATAATCTCTTCATACTATACCTCCATCACTGTTCCCCTCATCTGTAATAATGTCCAATAGTCTCTCAAAAGCATTTTCAAAAGCAACAATTTTCTGGATTGCTCCATTGCTTCTTGTTAGTGCCTGTAGTAGTAAGACACCCTTGTGGAGAAGAAAGATGAAGTTTAGTGAATATAACCTTTATAAGACATTTGAAAATCACTTTAAAATCATAATTTTAGAACTGGCAGGAAGTTCAGAAGCCCAACTCCTTCACTTTATATACATGTAAAATAAGGACAAAGAAATTAACCAATTTGCCTCTCGAAAGCTGAAAATTTCAAAGGGACAGAGCCTGGAGAAGAATTCATGTGTAAAATTTCTAACTCAGGTTTCTTCTGACTGTATAATATAACTACTTCACAGTCATCAATCATTACATAGCTTTCTTTATTATGTCCTATGAAGTGTGAGTATGATTATATTTGTCTCTGGAATGTCACTGTACATGTTTCATAATAGTGATACTGGAAAAGCTATGAATTAAATAATATAAATCAACAAATATCACCACAATTTAGCAGAGAAAGTTAAGTTACTTCTGGAAATAACTGCCCCCAAGATTTCCAAAACTTGATTCTAAGGCAATTAAAAAAAAAAGGAAGCTGAGAACTAATAACTCATATTCATTACAGTCCAGTACAAGCTAATTTACCATAGACTTTGCTTCTGAGTTTTAGTTTTTCTCAGCTCCTGTTAAGGCTGGATTTAATTTATATATTCTCCAACATCTTTATCATTCAAGAAAAGCTAACTGCCACAATTTCTTCTTATTTCATTCTCAAATGAGAAAGTATTTTTCAAGCCGCTAAGTTCTTAGCAATATCAAAATGGTCAAAGAAACAGCAAATATCTTATGAAAAAAGTGTAGATATTACTTACAAGAATGTAAAAGGATTAGCCCAACAAAGGATAGCTCAAGTCTACTTAAAATTTAAGCCTAAGAGTCACCCCCAAGAGAGCATCTTTTGTTGCTCAGATGTGGCCTCTCTCTCCAGCCAACACAACAAGCATAGTCACCACCCTCCCTGGGACATGACTCCGGGGGTGTGGACCTTCCTGGCAATGTAAGACAGAAATCCTGGAATGAGCTAAGACTCAGCATCAAGGGACTGAGAAAAACCCTAGAATGAGCTGAGACCCAGCATCAAGGGATTGAGAAAACCTTCTCGACCAAAAGGGGGAAGAGTGAAATGAGACAAAGTGGCAATGGCTGAGAGATTCCGAACAGAGTCAAGAAGTTATCCTGGAGGTTATTCTTACACATTAAGTAGATATCACCTTGTTATTCAAGATGTAATGGAGAGGCTGGAGGGAACTGCCTGAAAATGTAGAGCTGTGTTCCAGTAGCCATGTTTCTTGATGATGACTGTATAATGATATAGCTATCACAATGTGACTGTGTGATTGTGAAAACCTTGTGTCTGATGCTCCTTTTATCTACCTTGTCAACAGACGAGTAGAACATATGGAATAAAAATAAATAATAGGGGGAACAAATGTTAAAGTAAATTTAGTTTGAAATGCTAGTGATCAATGAAAGGGAGGGGTAAGGGGTATGGTATGTACAATTTTTTCTTTTTCCATTTTATTTCTTTTTCTGAATTAATGCAAATGTTCTAAGAAATGATCATGATGATGAGTATGCAACTATGTGATGATATTGTGAATTACTGATTATATATGTAGAATGGAATGATCATATGTTAATGTTTTTGTTTGCTGTTAATTTTTCAAATAAATAAATAAATAAATAAAAAGGAATGTAAAAGGAATAGCAAATAGGTAATTCTGAAGTACCAAAGAGGCAACTTGGCTGTTGGCTCTTAGTAGTGGGCAGATAAGTAGTAAAAAAAAATAAATGCCGATGGCCTTGTTGGGCTTTTGCAACTCATTTTACTAACAATTAGCAACACTAAGATGAGAGAAATGCAGAAGTGGTTATTTTTAGACGCGAAAATCTTTTTCCTAACACCTCCAACTTGAATTTAACTGCTAACAAAGAGCAGAGTACAGGGGGAAAAAAAGCACTAAGGCTTGGTGTTAAATAAAGTGGATTTAAAAACTGGTTGGTCCTCTCTTTTGCTCAGATGTGGCCTCTTTCTCTAAGCCAATTTGGCAGGTGAACTCACTGCCCTCCCCCACTACGTGGGACATGACTCCCAGGGGTGTAAATCTCCCTGGCAATGTGGGACAGAACTCCCGGAATGAGGTAGGACCCAGCATCATGAGATTGAGAAAGCCTTCTTGACCAAAAAGGGGTAGAGAGAAATGAGACAAAATAGTGTCAGTGGCTGAGAGATTTCAGAGTCGAGAGGTTATCCTAGAGGTTATTCTTATGCATTATATAGATATTCGTTTTTAGTTTATAGTGTACTGAGTAGCTGGAGGGAAGTACCTGAAACTGTAGAGCTATGTTCCAGTAGCCTTGATTCCTAAAGATGATTATATAACAATACAGCTTTTACAATGTGACTATGTGATTGTGAAAACCTTGCGTGTGATGCTCTTTTTATTCAGAGTACGGATAGATGAGTAAAAATATGGATAAAGAATACATAAATAATAGGGGGGGATAAAAGGGGTAAAATAAATTGGGTAGACTGAAATACTAGTGGTTAATGACAGGGAGGGGTAAGGGATATGGGCTGTAAGAATTTTTATTTGTCTCTTTTTCTGGAGTGATACAAGTGTTCTAAAAATGATCATGGGACGAATAGACAACTATGTGATGATGTCTATGTGGGCCACTGACTGTGCACTACGTATGGACTGTGTGTGAAAATTTGTCAATAAAAGTACTTTTTAAATGTAATGCAAACAATTGCTAAAATAAAAAAAAACTGATTGCGTTACTTACTAGCTATGCAACTTTAAACAAATTACATAAATTCTGAGCATTAGTATACTCACATATAAAAGAAGGACAATAATCTCTATGCCACAGAGTTTTATGAGAACTGAAGGAAATAAAATACCTCCTATAGTATCTACTATATTTTAAGTTCTCAGTAACATTCTTATCACCTTATTCCCCTGACTATGAAAACAATTTCCTACTCTAATCAAACACAGCCATTAAATTTCTATTAAGAATGAAAGTACACTTACTGGTCAATAAAAGTAAGTGGGGACCAGCTTCTTACTTTGAAAATTCGTAATTAAAGAGATGTATTTATTTTTCCTGCCCTTTGAGTATGAACCATATTTTAGGATAATAAAGTAGCACTAATTGATAAAGTAAAATTCTCCTTTACAAAAGATTACAGCATAATATATTTAGAAAGAACAGCAGAATTACAGAAATCATCATTTATGTTGCAACTCCTAGCAAAATAACTAGCTCAGGCAATGAAACCATTAGATGTAAGATTAATAGAGAACATTATAACAGAAGAATCTGGCTGTTACTACCTGAATCAAACCACAATAAAATTGACAATCAGAAATTATGTATCACAACCAGAAATTATATATCTCCTGATTTGTTGTAAAATTAAGCATATTGCGTAATATAGAAAATATTCTGTCAACAAGTTAAACCTGAATCTAGAGTGGTTATCTTATTTAAACTGATGGCCAAAAAATTATAAACTTGTCAGATGTGATAATGGCATTGTGTTAAAGGAAATGTATATGCTTTACATGCATACTGAAGCATATAAAGGGTTAAAATATATTAATTGCCTGGTCGCTTTTAAATAATCTATCCAAAAATAAAGGGATGGAAGCAGAAGAAAGAAGTATTACAAAAACTTGATAACTGCTAGGTTTGGGTGCTGTGTTTATGAGTGCTCTCTCTGTTTTTGTACATGTTTATATTTATCATAATAAAAGATTAAAAATAAAAGAATGGAAGTACAAATAGTCCATTACATGGAAGTGAGCTGGTGGTTACTGCCTAATGTTTTTTCAATTGTTCTAATGTAACTTGCTTTCTAAACATCAAGTAACAAAAATATAAATGAAAGTGTCAGTGCACCTACAATAAATGTCCAACTAATTCTCTAAATCCAATTTAAAATCAATGTTCAAATATTCAAAAAATGTAGGTTTAAGAAGCATTGCCATGTGCTTGCTTCTAGGGAGGCTAATCAATGTCTCCAGTTGTTATTAAGTGCAATTAAAAGTCGATTAAAGAGAGAGAAAAAAAGAATTTTCAAAGAAGGATAAAGAAAAGTCACAAAAGAGAAGAAAAATGTAGTACATCATTCCAGGAAATCAGTAAGAAGTGCCAGAGGTGCCAATCAGTTGTCTCTGCCTGCTGATGCTTGGTGTCAATTGGTGTATATTATAATAAGTTAATTACATAATATAACTGACAGTAGCATCTACAAAATATTCAAATGAATAGATTTGAATTATCTGTCAAATGGTTTACACAATACCCTCTTAAACTGAGGGCCAAGAGAAGAACAAAATAGAAACTTAGTTGCAAGATATATAGTAATATTTTAGTTAAAGAAAGATGCTCAAAATTTCTTATAGATGCATGCCCATTTAAATAATTCAATTTTTTAAAGATAAAATTTAAATATTAAGGAACAAAAAATAGTCCTCATAAATTACATTGCTATGATAACTTCACCACCTTTAATACGGTATTGACATATAAACAAAAAAATTTTTGAATATAAACTTAAGAATTGTCTATGTGGGCTTCAATTTTGTTCTGTTTTGTAGGGATACAGACAATCCAAATGACATTTACTAGCACTTAAAACGAGAAGGATAGGACAAGGCACCACAAGAACACAGACAAATAAGACAGCTAACAAAGAACAAGTTACTTGGTCTCTTTCGGACTTGGGCCTCTCACTGCAAATATGAAGATTAATCAGCTTGGTATGATATCCTAATCACAGAATTTAAAATGATTTTCCAATTGCTCCTAAAGTACTACAGAGTTTTAATCAAGTTGTAGGTAACAACAAAGAAAACTGTTCAAAAAAACAAAACAATATGGCATCAATATGAAAGCTACAAATATATGCAAATATTATACTAAATCAGAGTGGACCGTAAGTCCACAGTGACTTATGCTCCCCAGCTAAATAAAAATTATCAAGAAAAAGCCTTTGAAAAATATATTCAATCAACTGAGAAAGAGGATTCCAAATATGATGCTTTATTAAGTTTATACAGTTCAATGTTAGGAACCTTTCCTTTCTTCTTTGGGAGGAAAGGGAATTGGGGAGGTTAAGTCAATATGAACTTTCAGAAGAGGGTGGGAGAAAGAATAACTCTGCATAACGAAATAGTTTGTCTAATCCAAAACACTGGATAAGCAGGAAACTAAGAAATATATGGCCTCATACATAACTTGAAAGGTCTAAATGACTGATTACTAACACCAACTTTGCAAATTTAACTTCTTATAGCTTTGAATAAGGGTCAACAAAGATTTTATTTGCAAACAGAGAAAAAAAAAGCTGCATATTCTTGGACTCCTTTTTCAAATTCAACTTACATCATTACGTATAACTTCCCTGGAATCCGCTAATAAGTCCATCAATCTGGAAACACCTAGAACATATAACCATGTGAAAAATACATAATAGTGATTCAAACTATAAATAATTTATTAACATACGATTTCAGTCTCCTTTCTAGGAAATTATCTTCCTTTTTCTAATCAAAATAATTTAAGGAAGGGAGTCACTTACCCATGGGACTGACTAAAATAATTTGCTGCACCTGAGGCCCCAGTTGTTTTAAAAGAGAAGTAAGAAGCTTCACACCAGGCCAGCGGACATGGAAATCAAATTCCTGCAATATAAACATTGAAAATATTTAACATCTATAATTCACATTTGCAAGAAAAACATTTTCTTCAACTAGCGGTACCAAAAACTAATGAACAAAGAATTGAAATTTAGCAATCTTTTAAAAAGTGACTTCAGAAGAAATAAAAAGCAATAAGAACATAGTTAATATAAGCTGATCAAAAAGATTCAAAAGTTATTTTATAAAACAGAAATGAGGTGAGAAGCACTGTATTTTAATAGTCTATATATTTCTTGAAACATGCATGACTCTTTTGCTATGATATAATAAACTTACATACCTTAAAAAGTTATGTATATGTTGTTTCTTCAATAACACAAGAAAAAGGCAACAAAAGAGGTTATTAAGATGATAAAAATATGAAGATTCCTATTTACCTCTAATAAAGATAACAGGAGAGTGACATTTTCTTGCTGCTTAATGAAAATTTCTGTAAACTGGCTTCCCAAATCATCACTCTGTCTTGTGGAATTTTCTTCTGCAATATTCAAAGATAAAAATACTTCAAAATGATACTATGTTATTTTAAAGTATTCTTTTGTTGAAGGAGCTAAGCAGAAATAATTTTCCTGGAATTTAAACAATTCACCATTGCAACAGTGTGTCTGGTAGTGATATCACAATTATGAATGGAAGGCTATTATCTTAATTTTCAACATCATTTAAATAAACTTTTTTATTCCTTAAATGTTTAAATATGAAATTAATAGAAAAGTTAGTAAATTTCCACATTTTCTCACAGACATTTTTGAGTTAAACTGGTGTACGAGGGAGCTTTTTGAGGTGATGGGAATATTCTTTCTCAAGTGTGATAGTGATTTCATTACTATATATCCAAACTCACAGGACTATACAACCTGAAAGAGTATAAATTATCAAACCCCCCCTCCCCAAAATCTGTTATTGAGCAGGTAGTCTTTGTTGATTGTTAATGCTATATTAAATATTATAAAATTAAATCAATTACCTATAAATTCTTCAGTATTTTTTTCAAATGAAATTAAGGTACAAATCCTATAAAGTTATTGGGTAAAAGATTCAGAATTTGACATTTAATTTCTTATTTATTCTTTAAAAGATTTTATTTGTCCTTAATGCTTAAAAGTATATAGATTTAACCATTTGTTTCAGTATACTTTGTCAAAATTTAAAAGGTCACTAAAAACTGAGAAACTGCCATTAGCAAATTGTCATCTAAGATTTGTGTATATTATCCACAGTAATTTAGAGATGCCAAATACAATACCCTCCATTCCCTTACCTATATCAGACACATCTGACTAATTGATCACAGTGTCTGCTGAGAATCAGACTCTTTCTCCATAGAGTTCCAGGCAGTGACTATTAGCCAATGGAGCTGGCAGTCAAGATTAAACCTATTACCCCTCCAATTGTTATTTCTGACTGAATAAAACAATATTTTATTTTTAAAATGTAAGACAATATCAATACAGTGTAGAAACGGGGAGGGGAAAACGAGCAGATGACAGGAGAAGTAAAGCAATCTAACAGACAGTGATAATCCCATTAAATTATCTGTAGAGGAAAGAGAAAAAAGAAGAGACCAAAAGTAGGGAAAAAATGCTTTCCAGTATTGTTGATTAAGCATTCAAATATGTTAGGTTTATGCTTTAGAAATTTAATTAATTACCCCCCAAAAAAAATTCAGTGGCGTTTTTTTTTCAGGATTTTTAAATAAGAAATATTGCACTTAATCATCTATATCACTAACAGAATTCACTGTTTCTGAACCCTAAAACTATACTATTTAAACAAAAAAATATATACTAAGCAAAAAAATTTTAAAAGGACTAATCCAGCTACTGTGCTGAGAACAGACTACTGGGAGCAAAGAAATAGACAAGTTAGGAGGCAATACTAAAAAAAGTATTTTTTTTTTTTTATAGTAAGAAATGAAGAAGGTGGCTTAGACTTAGTGGTCTAATTTTTATGTCAGGAATTCATGACATATTGTAATATAAGGGAGTGAGGGGAAAAACATAGGGCTGATTCCAAGAGCTAGCAGGTTTCCAAGGTTTTGACCTAAATACCTGGAGGATGAAATGTCATTTATTGAGACAGCTAACATGGTGAGAGAAGCCAGCTGGGAGCAGAGAATTAAAAGTTTAGTTTTGGATACGTCAGGTTTGAGACATTTCATAGAAATGCAATCGGCGATACCAAGTAAGCGGTTTCGTATACACAAACATGGATGTCAGTGGAGAGGTCTTATACACAGAGAGTTGTAGACATATTAATGATATTTGAAGTCACAAGACTGGATGATAAAGGGCATCTACAAAAAACTTATAGCTAACATCACATTTAATGGTGAAAGACTAAATGCTTTCACCTTAAGATCAGAAAGGAGGAAAAGATGTCCACTTTCACTTCTTCTAGTCAACATTATACTGGAGATCCCAGCCAGCGCCAAAGCGCAAGAAAATTAAATAAAAGATAGGAAAGGAAGAACTAAAACTGTCTTCATTTATAGATGACCTGTTTGTCTAGAAAATTCTATTGTATCTACTACAACAGAGCTAACAGAATAAGTGAGTCTAGCAAAGTTTCAGAATAAAACGTCAATACATCAAATTCAACTGTAAGTCTATATATTAACAATGAACAATTAGCAACTGAAATTTAAAAACAGTAGCATTTAAAATAGCACCAAAAATATGAAATATGTAGGGACGAATTTGAGAAAAGACGTCTAAGACCTATATCCAAAAAATCTAAAACATGCTGAGAGAAATTAAAGACCAAAATAAAAGGAGAGACACTGTGGTCTTAATTAAAAGGTCCAAAATTGTTAAGATATCAGTTTTCCCCAAATTCATCTATAGATTCGATGCAATCCTAATCAAAATTTCAGTCAGACATTTAAGTAGAAATTGACAAGCTTATTCTGAAATTGATATGAAGATGCAAATAACCTAAAACAGCCAAAACAAGTTTGAAACAGAACAAAGTCGGAAGAATTTCACTACCTAATTTCAAGACTTTCTATAAAGCTACAAAAGTCATGACAGTGTGATATATGAAGATAGACATATAAATCTATAAACAGAATAGAATATCCAGAAATAGGTCCATTAGTTTTAAATGGATCATAGACCTAAATGTAAAGTTAGGAATGGACCAGAGACCTAATTCTAATAGCTAAAGCTACTAAAATTTTAAAAGAAAACATAGGAAGAAATCTTAGTGATCTTAGGCTTGACAAAGATTTCATAAATAGGATGCAGAAAGTATAAGTTATAAAAGAAAAAAATCAAACTAGCCTTAATACAAATTTTAAACTTTTGCTCTTCAAAAGACAATTTTAGGAAAGTAATAAATCAAGTCAGACTGGGAGGAAATAATTATGACATATAATTGAAAAGGACTTGTATCTAAAATATATAAACAACTCAATTACAAGAAAAACAACTCAGTAAAAATGTGCAAAATATTTGAATAAACACTGTAACAAAAAGAAAGACATAAAGGTGACAAATAAGTGCATGCAAAATTTGCAATATCAAAATTTAGAACACAAATTGAAACCACAATGAGATATCACTACACACTTACTGTAACAGCTAAAATGTAAAAAAAGACCATATAAATTGTTGAAGGTGAAGTAGAACTCATACACTGCTGGTAGGTAGGAATATAAAATGGTATAACCACTTTGGAAAACCATTTGACAGTTTCTTAAAAAAATTAAACATATATCTGCTATATCACTGAGCCATTCTACTCCTAGTTATTTACCCTGAAGAAATTAGAACATGTAGTCACACAAAGTATTGTACATGAATGCTTATAGCAGCTTTACTTGTAATAGCCCAAAAACTGAATGCCTATCAACAAGGGATGGAATAACAAATTGTATATCCATACAACAGAACACTACTCAGCAACAAAAAGGAATGAACTATTTGATACACTATATGAATGAAACTCAAAATAATTATGCTGAGAGAAAGCCAGATCAAAAAATTTTAAAAGAATATCTATTATATTATTTAATTTATGTAAAATACTAAAAAAATACAAACTAACCTACAATAACAGAAAGCAGAGCTGTGATTAAATGTGGGCAAGAAGGAGGAACGGATTACAAAAGAAAGTAAAGAAACTTTGGATATGCTCATTATTTTGACATGGAAATGGTTTCATGGGTTTAACATGTCAATCATTCCTCAATAAAGCTATTGGTGAGGGGGAGAAATCCAAGTGGAAATACCAAGTAGATATTTAAATAGGCAGTTGTGGAGTTCAGTGGCAAGGTCTGGGTTGGACATACTGAGTGGTAAACACATAATAAATGGTATTTAAAGTCACAAGACTGGATGAGACCACAAAGGGAGAGAACACGGAAAGAAAGAAACTGATGGGAAACTCTAATGTTAAGAAGTTGAGATGAGGTAAACAGCAAAGGAGAGACAGGAAAAGCCAAAGAAACAGGAAGAAAAACAGGGGATAGCAGAAATTGAGTACCCAGTGAAGAATGTGTTGCAAGAAGAAAGGAGCTATCAATTGTCAAATAACACTGATAGGTTGAGTGCTATCTCTGAGGTAACTTATGATCAGGAAATGAAGTAATATTACTAATTTAGAGAGATAATTTCTGTTTATCTACAGAATGACTAATGTATGGAGTAGTAGTACTTTCCTGAGAAGCAGTACAGTATAACATAAGTTCATAAAGGCTTTAGAGTCAGACCAATTAAATCCACATTCAACCATTTAATCACTTTGGGCAAGTAGCCTAAAACCATATCAAGCCTTAGTTTTCTTATTTGTAAAATGGGAACAATGTTTTTCACACTGAGTTTTCTCTGAGGTTCTAAACAATAAGTAAAACATCTAGCACAGTGCCTGGTAAATCATAAGAACTCAACAATAACATCATTACCCTTATTATTCCTAACACAGGATTTCTCAGTCATGGTACTATTTTGGGCCACATGAGTCTTTGTTGTAGGAGGCTGTCCTGTACATCGTTAAATATTTCTTGGTAAATTATAATTTTTAAAGCTCAAAGGTGAATTTATCAGTGGAGTCAAAAAACTTGAACCAAGAACCACACACTGCTCCCATTTTATTTGCAACCTGACGTGATGATGGAAGGGGAGATTGTGAAGAAACTGGAAAAGATATGGGAATTTGGGAGCTAATGAAACCTTCTCAAAATTTCTCTCTTTCGAATCATGTATGACTAGCAGCTTTGAATCCCATGGTGTGGTAAACTTTACACATCAATAAAACTCCTAAGATTCAGTGGCCTTACAAATTCATCATGCTTTAAGCCAATCCAAAATGCGAATGAATCATGACTATGTGGGGGATGGCACTGAAAGACAGCAAAATCCAAATGAAATGCTATAGATAAGAAAGCATATAAAGAGAACTGCACAAAAACTGGCCCAAGGACAAATATGACAAGTGAAAGCCTTTCCAAATACATAAGAAAGGCAAGTAAATTATTCTTTCCTATTTAGGATGGTCTCTTTCCAGAAATTAACATCACAGCAACGTGTTGCCCTAATCCTGGATACACTGGAGGGCTATATTACATTTGCATATATTCACATTTTATAAGATAACATATGGGTATATAATTATTAAAATAAAGATATTGAAAACTAATTTATTAAATCATGGTTTTGTGTGAATAATGTAAATAACTCAACTATAGGGACAAGACAAGTGTGTGCAGTAGGCTAGGGGTAAAACAACAAGAAGGATGGAGAATATATACTTCACCTAAGAGAAGATGCAATTCTACAGCTCCAACTGACTGCTATTGTGTAGAAATGCAGGCCCACATGTCAGACCTCAGACTCTTAAGCTTTAATTTATAGTCATCAGACAGCATTCCTGAACTTTAATCAAGTTTCCATAAAAATTAGATTAAGGTAATTTACAAAGCTATCTTAGCATAGACAGTAAATTAAGTTAAAATTACTATAACTTACAGCAATCAAATCTAAAAGTTGAAAGCCATTACTAGATCTATGAGAAATTGTATCTATTCTGTATACAAGCAAAGATATAAGTAAACCACCCTCTGCCATCCATCTCTAAGTTTCTAGAGCATAAGTTCATTATCTACATCCTGTAATTAATACCATATGCTATACTTAATATCATATGCTATACTTATCATAACCTGCAAAAGTATATGATCCTTGAAGTTACAGGGCTGACTTCTGGGAAGATGGTTGACTAGAGCAACTTGAGATTAGCCCTGATCCATGGAAAAGTTAGAGAAGGGACAGGTGTGTGATTGAGGCAGGAATTCAGAAGTGTGGCTGACCTGGGAGAGCCTTCTGCACCACAAAGGGCAGCCTTTGTTGCAGAGGCCAAGGAACTGAGAGGCAGAAAGCTAGAGCCTGGAGCGGAGGCACAGAGCCACAGAGCCTGCGGGAGTGCACGGACAGGTACATGGGACTAGGAAGTAAGCCAGGCCACATTCCTCGGGCACGCTACTCTCTTCGGCGCAGCCCCGTGACTGGAGACTCATTCCACACCCCATACACCTGAATCCCCTCACCTACTCCCATTCCCCGCACCCCAGGTGCCCCCACCCCAAGAGCCCCCAGTGCACGTACCTGCCCCATAACCCACCCCAAGTGCAGCCCAACCCACCTGTCCAATACCCCTCCCAAGCACTACCTGCCCTCCTTGTTCCCTGCAGGCTGTTACCAGCGCATAAAGGTTGCGAGCACTAACCTCCATACATAGGTTATCCCCGCCCTTCTCCCCCACACACGTAGTGTCACACAGATTCACCCTGCACACCCTGAACTTAGTGCATTCCCAGGCCCACACATGCACGTGGGTCTCTAATCACATCATTCAGCTCTGGGAACTGCATGTTACAGCAGTCCTAGAACCACACATGAGCAGAGCCCTTAGCCTCACTTTCCAGCTCCGAGAAAGTGCCAACCTGTGCAGCTGGGTCACATTTGTCCCTAATCCACAAAGGAGTAACGCCAACCTGCTGCCACAGCTCTATGCATGCGCATGAAGAACCCTGTGACATAGACTAGTGTACACCAGGGTTATATCCCCCAGACCGATGCATCCACACAGCCACATTCTCCCTGGTTGCTGGGTGCCCACGTTCACAAGCAGCAGTGTAACATCCCCACCCTATGCCCATACCTGCGCTGAAACAAATCACCATACTGAGTGCTCCACCCAGTGCCCTGCTCTCTGCTGTACAAACATCCCACAAACACAAGGCCTTAGACTACTGAAAGAAATCAATTCCCAAAGTAAATCAATCAAGATATCTACATGCAACAAAGACAGCAGAAGATCAATAAGCATAGCACAATGCATACAGATATAGCCCAGCCTAATGACAAAATTAAAACAACTGAGGAGACACAGACACTGGAACAACTAATCAAAGATGTTCATAAAACTCTATTTAATAAAATAAGTGGGATAGCAAATAACATAAAGGAGATCAAGAAGACAGTAGAAGACCACAAAGATGAATTTGAGAGAATAAATAGAAATACAGCAGAAATTACAGAGATTAAAGACTCTATTGACCAAATAAAAATCGTACTAGAGGCATATAACATCAGATTTGAAGAGAAAGAAGAAAGAATAAATGATATAGCAGACAGGATAACTGACTTTGAAGACTCAAAACAGCAAATGGCAAAAAAGATGTAAAAAATTGAATTGGAACTCAGGGAAATGATAGGCAGAACAAAGTGTACAAATATAAGAATCACTGGTATCCCAGAAGAACAAGAGAGGAGTAAAGGGCTAGGAAGAATAGTTGTGGATATAATGGGGGAAAACTTCCCAACCTTCATATAGGACATAAATATATAAGTCAAAGAAACCCAAAGAACTCCAAATAGAAGAAATCCAAATAGGCCTTCCTCAAGGCACATACTAATCAGTCTGTCAAATGTTGAAGAGAAGCAGAAAATCCCGAAAGTGGAAAGAGGAAAACAATCTACTCCATGCAAGGGAAACCAGTTCAGACTACTCAACTAGCACCCTGGATGGGAGAAGGCAGTGGTATGATATATTCAAGATCCTGAAAGACTTCCAGCCAAGAATTCTGTACCCAGACAATTGTCTTTTAAAATTGAGGGAGAGATTAAAGCTTTACCAGACAAAGAAGTCCTGAAAGAATTTGTCAACTAGAGACTGGCCCTACAAGAAATACTAAAGAAGTTCTGCCAGGTGAAAAAAAAAAAAAAAGACAGGAGAGGGAGGTCTGGAGAAGGGCACAGAATTGCAGAGTACAACTAGGGTAATTTAAAGAATACAAAGAGAAGGAGGGAAAAGAATATATAGATCTGACAAATAAAATAAAAGAGATAAACTGGAGGAATCAAGAAACACCTTTTCAGCAATAACTTTGAATGTTAATGGACTAAACTTAGCAATTAAAAGTTACAGATTGGCAGAATAGATTAAGAAACATAATTCAGCTATAGGCTGCTTACGAGAGACTCATCTTAGACACAAGGATACAAACAGACTGAAAGTGAAAGGATGGAAAAAGATCTTCCACACAAGTTGTAACCAAAAGAAAGCAGGAGTAGCTATACTAATATCAGACAAAAAAGATTTTAAATGTAAAAACATCATAAGAGACAAAGAAGAACATTATATACTAACTAAAGGGTCACTTCACCAAGAAGACATAACAATAACAAATGTTTATGCTCCCAATCAAGGAGCTCCAAAGTACATGAGACAGATATTGGAAAAACTGAAGGGAGCGATGGATGTTTCAACAATAATAGTAGGAGACTTTAATACACCACTCTTCTCTGTAGACAAAACAACCAGACAAAAGATCAACAAGGAAATAGAGAAGTTAAATAACTTGATAAATGAATTAGACTTAATAGACATATATAGGTCACTGAACTACAAAGCACAAGGTTATACATTCTTCTCTAGTGCTCTTGGAACATTCTCCAGGATAGATCATATGCTGGGGCACCAAACAGGTCTTTATAAATTTAAAAATACTGAAATTATTCAAAGCAATTTCTCTGATCACAATGGGATGAAGCTGGATCTCAATAACCACCAAAGAGTGAGAACATTCACAAATATATGGAGATTAAATAACACACTCTTAAACAACTAGTGGGTCAAAGAAGAAATTGCTAGAGAAATCAGCAGCTACCTGGAGATGAATGAAAATGAGAATACAACCTATCAGAATTTACAGGATGTGGCAAAGGCTGTATTGAGAGGGAAATTTATTGCCTTAAATGCCTATATTAAAAAACAAGAAAAAACAAAAATCAAGGACTTAACAGCAAACCTGGAGGAACTTGAGAAAGAACAGCAAACTAAGCACAAAGAAAACAGGAAAAGAGAAAAAACAAAGTTATAAAGCAGAGATAAATGAATGGGAGAAGAAAAGAGCAGAAAGAATTAATAAAACCAGAAGTTGGTTCTTTGAGAAAATCAATAAAACTGATGGGCCACTAGCAAGACTGACAAAGAACAAAAGAGAGAGGATGCAAATAAGCAACATCAGAAATGAGAAGGGGTGCATTACCACAGACCGTGAAGAAATAACTCATAAGAGGATACTATGAATAACTATATGCCAACAAACTAGACAACTTACATAAAATGGACAAATTCCTGGAGACACACAAACAAGCTACAGTGACTCAAGAAGAAATAGAAGATCTTAACAAACCAACACAAGTAAAGAGATTCAATCAGTCATAAAAACCTTCCTACAAAGAAAAGCCCAGGGCAAGATGGCTTCACGGAGGAATTTTATCAAACATTACAGAAAGCTCTAACACCAATCCTGCACAAACTTCTACAAAAAATTGAGGAAAAAGGAATTCTACTTAACTCATTTTATGAAGCTAATGTCAGTTTAATATCAAAACCGGGTAAAGATGCTATAAGAAAGGAAAACGACAGACCAATCTCCCTACTAAACATAGATGCAAAAATTCTCAAAAAAATATTACCAAATCTAATTCAACAACACATTAAAACAATTATACATCATGACCAAGTGGGGTTTATACCAGGAAGGCAAGGATGATTCAACACAAGAAAATCAATTAATATAATACAGCACATTAACAAATCAAAAGGGAAAAAGTTACATGATCATCTTGATTGATGCTGAAAAAGCATTCAACAAAATTCAGCATCCTTTCCTGATAAAAACACTCCAAAAGATAGGAATCAAAGGTAACTACCTCAATATGATAAAGGGAATATATGAAAAGCCAATAGCCAGCATCATATTCAATGGATCAGGTACAAGACAAGGATGACCACTGTCATCACTACTATTCAACATTGTACTAGAAGTCTAGCTAGACCAATCAGGCAGGAAAAAGAATTAAAAGGCATCCACATTGGGAAAAGAAGTAAAACTCCCATTATTTGCAGATGATATGATCTTGGAAGATCCTGAGAAACCTACAGCAAAGTTACTTGGGCTAATAAACAAATTCAGCAAGGTGGCGAGATATAAAATTAATGTGCAGTTAAGGAAAATATTCCATTCAAAATAGCAACTAAAAGAATGAAATACTTAGGAATGAATTTAACTAGGGATGTAAAGGAATTGTACATGGAAAACGACATAATATTGCTAAAAGAAATCAAAGGAGATCTAAATAGGTGGAAAGACATTTCCTGCTCATGGATAGGAAGGCTAAATATAGTTAAGATATCGGGGCCAAGATGGTGGCTTAGCAATGTGCGCGTTTTAGTTTGTCCTCCAGAACAACTACTAGATAACCAGAAACAGTACAGATCAGCTCCTGGAACCACAATAGTGACCGGACACACAGCGTGCCCAGGTCTGGAGCAGCTAGACCGACGGCAAGTCTGTGGAATCGTAAGTTCCCAAGCCGCGGCGCCCGGCGCCCCTCCCCCATAGTCGGCTTCTCGGAGGGAAAGGAAAGAGACTAACAGTAGCGGGAACTGAGTCCAACCAAGCGCCAATTGTGGCATTAATAAACAAATTCTGATTACTAAAAATAGGCCCCCAGCTCACGCAAAACTGGGCAAGTCAGAAGTCACTTACTGGGCTAACCAAAAACGAGGAAAGGGGACAAAACGGGGGTTTTCGTGGCTGTTTCTACGGAGACTTGGCAGCCTCTGGATTCAGCGGTGGGACTTCTCGGGCTGCAACTGCCCCACGCATAGGCAGAAACAGACTGCTTTCAGGGCTGTCTCCCACCTGAGCCTTCCCCAGGGGAGGGGTGAAGCCCAACTTAGGTGGAATCCCTCTCTCAAGGAACTCAGACCCCAGGGCTTGGCAAATTGAAGCCA
>PVIY010026497.1:0-35346 GCA_004026745.1 Myrmecophaga tridactyla
GCTGTCATTCCTCGCGTCTCCTGTCTCACCATTTTCCTCCGCGTAGCCACGAGCCCCCGTTCCTCACCCCGCTGGACGGGGCAGAGCAGAACATATGTCCATGTACCACTATGTGACAGTGGAATATAAATGCATTTAGAGTAACATTAAACAAAGATGCAGCTGGATGGTACACAAATAAGAGGTTCCAAATGAAAATAAATGAAAGAGGAGTTGACAGATATGTTGGGATTCCAGTGTTGTTTTTATCATCAGTATGGGTACTTGTGACACAGGTGTGCACTTCTTGTGAAAATTTATTGAACTGTACTCCTATAATTTGTGTATTGTAGTGAATATTATACTTAAATAAAATTTAACAAAATGTTTCATGCTGAAAATCTTCATTGGTCACTCAGGTGTGTCATGCAACCTTACCACATTTTCCCACCATGTATTCTGTTCTCTTTCCAAGACTAATCTTCATATATCTCTCTTTATTTCCACTCCATTCTCATATTGTACTGATCCCTCCTGCTCAGCTAATAACCTCATATTGTACTTCTTTGGGAAAATGGAAGCAGAAGAAAAGTTCCCACTATATGCCCGACCAAAACGACAAGTATGGCTTTAGGGATACTGATATACCCTTTCTTCTCCCTCACAACTGTAGGTGAACTGTCCCTGCTATAATCAAAATGCAGTGCATCAGTGGGCTCTGGATCTTATATCCTCTTAACAGCTAGATGGGTGTACCCTTGCTATTCTCTCTCTTCTGTTTTTTTTTTATAAGTTCTCTCCCTTCTGTTATCTATTTTACCTCTCTTCTGACCAATTTCCATCAGAATATTGGTTGACATCAACTCTTGAAAGGAAAACTCTCTTAACTTCACCATCCACTTCCAGCCCCTTTCCAATTCCTTACAGACTCTGGAGCCTGTTCCACACTACCTACTCCATTAGGCTTGCAGTCCTCAGAATTGTCTTGTTAATGAAAACTTTGCCTCTCTGTTCTCAAGTACCCTGGTCGCTCAACTGTCCTCATGTCATTTAATCTCTGAAGTTTTCAATAAATTGGTCAACTCATCTAACTCCAACACACAGCCTTTCAGCTTACATCTTCCTTGAGTTCTAGACTCATATGTTAAATCTTTTACCTTTTATTCCAATTTAAGTCTCTAGAGACCCTTTGCCTTACACTGAACTAATTTTTCCTATCCCTGCACCAAATATGTCCCTCCCTCAGTCCTCTCCATCTCAGTAGATAACATCACCATCTTCCTAGTACCTTTATATTTGGCCAAAACTGTAGCCATTTTCTGTGCTCAAGTCATCATTTCTATGAACATTTATCTCATCATCTAGCAAGTGCTATTCACAACTAAACTCAAAGTGGAGCATAGCTGCAAATGTAAAATCTAAAACCCAAAAAGTTCCAGAAGAACACATCACAGAATCTTTGTGACTTTAGAGTAATTAAGGATTTTTTGATACAATGTTAACAACATGAACTTATTTGCAACATATTTATCAAAATTGAATATGTCTACTCTTAAAAAGATTTTGTATGAGAATGATTAGACAAGCTACAAATGCAGGAAAATATTTCCAACTCACAATTCAGATAAATGACTGGTTTTCAGTATGCAAAGGACTCTCACAACTTAACACTAAGAAAAAAATTAAACAAAAATTAACCAAAAGATTTAAACAGCCATTTTGCTATAAATAGCAACCTAAGCATATGAAAACATGCTTATTAGGCATTAGGGAAATGTGAATCAAAACACAATGACAAAATTAAGAGATGAAATTAAGAGAAGCTCACAGGAAAAAAAAAAACCCAGAGAAGCTAAGAGAGGCAGAGCTAAGCTCAGAGGGGAACCCACTGAACCCAGAAGCTGGAAGCAACAAAACTAGGGGGAGAAGGTCCAGAAAATATCACCATATGCATTGCTATCTGACAGGGAAGCCCAAGATCACCAGTGACCAGGCCTTAGAGAAGACAATTTCTTAAAGGCTTGAGGTCTCAAAAGGGCCATCCCTCCTCTTTTGATTCATCTTCATCATCATAAGTAATAGGGTCAGGTCTATGAAGACCATTTATACACCTAGTGAGCAATTCCTTGCCTGTGGGAAAGAATCAGATGAACAATCAATACCCTCCCACAGTAGCAGGTTTCCCAGTGGCTCTCTGTATACTGTTCCATGTCACTTGATGTTTCTGTTCCATATTTTCTGCTTACATGTCTGTCTTCTCCACCAAGGCAGAGGCCAATGCTCATTCTTTTATTATTCCCAAAGCTCAGCAAAATGCCTGGAACCTAGGGAGAATGCAGAAATGGCTGGGAAAATAAGGAAAAGAACTGCAGATGTTCCCAACTCCACCATTTGCTTTCTTGCTTAGGGGATGACACCTGTGTGTGTGTGTGTGTGTGTGCGCACATGTGTAGAGTGGGAAGATGGTGGTGGATAGGGAGGTGGTGAGAGTAGATTTTTTGAGAAACAAGAGACAGCAGAAGGCTTTGCCAGACACGTTTTCAGTCTATCTCTATTTCCTCACTGCATGAGATTCAATATCCCATCTGCAAAACAAAGATAAAAACATTATCTGGATTTGCAGTGAAAATTAGACATGAAATCTCTCAACAAAACATTTGATACTAAGTGCCCCACCATGATGGTTATTATTACTTTGATTTATCATAATGTCTCATCTTAATTTTAAGATAAAAATATTGTCATTCATTCATTGACAGCCATAATTATACCAAATGTATATCTCCACTGCATGTGGCAACTGCTATGGAAAGAGAACTGAAGTTTCAGCTATGTGTGTTTTAACTTTATTGAGGTAATAGTTAATATACAATAGAATTCACCCCAAAATGTATTGTTTGATGAGTTTTGACAAATGTATGCCACTACCATCATTAAAGCATAGAACAAATTTGTCAACCCAAAATATCCCCTGGTATCCCTTTACAGTCATTTTGTTACCCACCCACCCTCACTGTGACCCCAGGCATCACTAATGACTTCCCTCAGTATCTTAGGTTTGCCTATTGTTGAACTTCATATAAGTGAAATGATACTGTAAGGTTTTTTTGCCTGACTTATTTTGCTCAATATAATGTTTTCAAGAGTCAAAACAAAAAAACGCCCCACAATTAAATGCTTATTAAAATGACAACAATTAAAAAGGTTGACCATACCACCTATTGGCTTGGAAGTGGAAGAACTTATATTCTCTTACATGGCTGTGGGAATCGTACAGCTACTTCAGGAAACAATTGGGCAGTTTCCTATAGAGTGAAAACACACACTTATCATTTAATTCAGCAATTCTATTCCTGGGTATTCATTCAAGTGAAATGAAAATCTGTGTTCACAAAAACTTCTTAAGCAAATGCTTATACTTAGTTATTCATAATCTAAAAAAATATGAAAAACAATTCCAACGTGCCCAAAATGTGAAATAGATGAACAAAGGGTATATCCATACAATTGGACACTACTCAGCAATAACAAGAATGAACAACCGATGCAGAAATTGACCAGGATTAATCAAAGATACATTAGGCTAAGTGAAAGAAATCAGACTCAAAGGATGCATGCTGTTTAACTCCATTTATCTGACACTCTAAGAAAATGGATCTCCCAAACTCTAAGATCAGACATCGCATTTATGGTTGCCATGATATTTGGTTGCTCATGTTGGACCCCTTTCTGATTAATAAGTCAGATGCTATGGTTGATTTTACTCCAGCACCAAGAAAATTGCAGAGAAAATTTCTCATCCTGGGATGACTGGGGAAAGCAGGTTTTGCACAAGCAGGTGGCATGATGAAGGCAGAGAGAGAGGGTCTGGCCATAACAGCTAGTGGGCAGGGTTGAGCAACATTTTGCATGAGTGGACTGGAGGTTTGTGATGTTTGAAGATCTTACCAGTGCCAAAGAAGGGACCAACAGCAGCTTTCTTATCAGCTTGTTACCATGTGGGACAGAATGGGAGGAGAGAGGAAAGGCTATAAAGCTGTCAATAACCAAACACAAAACACTCACTCAGATTATTACACAGAAACTGTGGGTTGGGGGACTACAAAGGGCACAGAATTATTTTGCATGATGAGGCTGATGCAGATCTTGATTTTGGTGCTTGGTTTACATAACTATATATGCTGTTAAAACCTGCAGAATAAAAGATGGCAGCTTAGCGAGGTTTGGGATTTAGTTTGTCCTTCAGAACAGCTACTAAAATAGCCAGGAACAGTACAGAACAACTCCGGGGACCACGTCAGTGACTGGACACACAGCGTGCCCCAATCTCAAACAGCTGGCTGGCTGCGAACCCCCCAAAACCGTAGCTCTCCAAGCCACAGAGGCTAGCGCCCCTCCCCTACAGGCTGATTCCCAGAGTGGAAAGGAATGAGGCTTTACCAGCAACAGGGGCTGAGCCCAACAAAGATTCAATTGTGGAATTAATTCACAAATTCTAACTACTAAAAATAGGCCCCCAGCTCAGCTGAACCTGGTCAAAGTGGAGGTTTCTGATTTTTGCCCTGGTGCTGAGGGGGCAGGACTGATGGAAAAAGAAAAAAGAAATAGAGGTTTTGGGGATCAGATAACACATAATACTTGAAAGGGTCTGGGCTCTGAAGGAAAGGGGGGCACATAGGATCTGAAGGTACACAAAGCAACATACCAACTTATGCTCTTGATTGGCAAATGTGAAGAACAGGGGTCCTGTTCTGAAACGATTTTCTTCTTTCTTTTTGTGGCTGTGTTTCTACAAAGGCCTGACTGCCTTTGGATACAGCAGCAGGGCTTCTCAGGCTGCAACTGCCCCAGGCATAGGCAGAAAAAATCTTGTTTGAGAGCTTGTCTGGAGCCTGTGCCCTTCCCAGGAGAGGGGTTGGGCCCAGATCAGGTGGATTCCCTCTCTCAAGGAATTCAGACTCCAGGGTTTGGAAAATAGAAGCAATTAAAGCCAGCCTACAACCTCACCTCTATCTCCACCATGCCCCCAGCAGGAAGAGTCTGCCAAAGTAAAAGGTACCGCATCACCTTATACTGGTAGGACCCGCAGGCAGACAAGCACCATTTACTGGGCAGGTTAAGAAAAACACAGAGTCCAGAGGTTTCACAGGAAAGTCTTTCAACCTGCTGAGACTCACCCTCAGGGAAAACCCTGCAGGTAACTCTCTCCTCCTGACAGGAGGCCAGTTTGGTCTGGGAAAATCTGGCTGGGGTCTGTAATACCTAAGTAGACCCTCCTAAGGGTTGGGGGGGGGAAACAGGCAGGGCAAGAAACAAGAAAATAAGAACTGAAAAATTCTGCTCTGTTAAACAAAACATTAGCTAGTGGTCCAGAATTAACTGAACTAAATGCCAAAGAACAGCCAGACAACAAATTCATCCAGCAAGAAAATCCTAGCTAAAAGAAGTGAAAACAATCTCCAGAATAAACTAATTAAGGTAATTAAATGCCTAGACACCAGCAAAAAATAATGATTCACACTAGGAAAACTGAAGAAATGGCCCAGTCAAAGGAACAAACCAACAATTCAAATGAGATACAGGAGTTGAAACAATTAACTCAGAATGTTCAAACAGACATGGAAAACCTCATCAAAAATCGAATCAATGAATTAAGGGAGGATATAAAGAAGGCAAGGAGTGAATAAAAAGAAGAAATCGAAAGTCTGAAAAACTAATCACAGAATTTATGGGAATGAAAGGCACAGTAGAAGAGATGAAAAAAAGAAAACAATGGAAACCTACAATGTCAGATTTCAAGAGGCAGAAGATAGGATTAGTGAACTGGAGGACAGAACGTCTGAAATCCTACAAGCAAAAGAAAATATGGTGAAAAGAATGGGAGAATGCGAGCAGGGACTCAGGGAATTGAATGACAACATGAAGTGCATGAATATACGTGTTATGGGGGTCCCAGAAGGAGAAGACTAGGGAAAAGGAGGAGAAAAACTAATGGAAGAAATTATCACTGAAAATTTCCCAAATCTTATGAAAGACTTAAAATTACAGATCCAAGAAGTGCAGCATACCCCAAAGAGAATAGTTCCAAATAGATGTACTCCAAGACACTTACTAATCAGAATGTCACATGTCAAAAAGAAATGGAGAATCTTGAAAGCAACAAAAGAAAAGCAATCCATCACATACAAGGGAAGCCCAATAAAACTATGCATAGATTTCTCAGCAAAAACCATGGAAGTGAGAAGACAGTGGGATGATATATTTAAATTACTAAAAGAGAAAAACTGCCAAACAAGAATTCTATATCCAGATTCTATATCTCCTCCTAGCTGACTGCAGATGTAATGAGCAACAGATGAGGTTCAAGTACCATTGGCTCATGTCCACAGCAACAGAACTAGGGACCTTCACCTGGCCACGTTGACACCTGAGCCTAACTACCACAATTGCCCTTCAAAAATGAGGAGAAATTAAAACATTTTCAGAGAAAAAATCACTGAGAAAATTTGTGAGCAAGAGACTGGCACTGCAAGAAATGCTAAAGGGAGCACTAGAGGCAGTATGAAAAGAGGTGTGGAAAAGAGTATAGAAATGAAGACTATCAGTAAAAGTAAAGGAAGAAAAATTAGATATGACATATAAAATCCAAAATGCAAAATGGTAGAAGAAAGTACTACCCATACAGTAATAGCACTAAATGTTAGTGGATTAAACTCCCCAATCAAAAGATGCAGACTGGCAGAATGGATTAAAAAACAGGACACATCTATATGCTGCCTACAGGAAACACATCTTAGACCCAAGATAAACATAGGTTGAAAGTGAAACGTTGGGAAAAGATATTTCATGCAAATATCTTTTCATGCAAAATGTATTTCATACAAAAAAAATCAGAAAAGAAGAGTAGCTATACTAATATCCAATAAATTAGACTTCCAATGTAAAACAGTTAAAAGAGACAAAGAAGGGCACTATGTATTAATAAAAGGAATAATTCAAAAAGAAGACATAACAATCATAAATATTTATGCACCAAGCCAGAATGCTCCAAGATACATGAGGCAAACACTGAAAAGAGAAATAGACACATCTACCATAACAGCTGGAGACTTCAATTCCCCACTTCATCAATGGACAGAACATCTAGACAGAGGATCAATAAAGAAACAGAGAATTTGAATAATACAATAAATGAGTTAGACTTAACAGACATTTATAAAACATTACACTCAACAACAGCAGTATACACATTTTTCTCAAGTGCACATGGATCATTCTCAAGGATAGACCGTATACTGGGTCACAAAGCAAGTCTCAATAAATTTAAAGATTGAAATCATAAAAGTCACTTTCTCAGATCATAAAGGAATGAAGTTGGAAATCAATAATAGGCAGAGTGCCAGAAAATTCACAAACATGTGGAGGCTCAACAATACACTCTTAAGCAACCAGTGGGTCAAGGAAGAAATTACAAGAGAAGTCAATAAATATCTTGTAGCAAATGCAAATGAAAACACAACATATCAAAATTTATAGGATGAAGCAAAGGCAGTGCTAAGAGGGAAATTTATTGCCTTAAATGCCTTTATCAAAAAAAGAAGAAAGGGCAAAAATCAAGGAATTAACTGTTCACTTGGAATAAGTAGAGAAACAATAGCAAACTAACCCCAAAGCAAGCAAAAGGAAAGAAATAATGAAGATTAGAGCAGAAATAAATGAAATGGAGAACATGAAAACAATTGAGAACATCAGCAAAACGATAAGTTGGTCCTATGAGAAAATCAATAATATTGATGGACCCTTAGCGAGGTTGACAAAAAAGAAGAAGAGAGGATGCAAATAAATAAAATCAGAAATGGAAGAGGAGACATAGCAACTGACCCCACAGAAATAAAGGAAGTAATGAGACAATACTATGAATAACTTTATGCTAATAAAGTAGACAACATAGATGAAATGGACAACTTCCTACAAAGGCATGAACAACCAACATTGACTCAAGAAGAAAAAGATGACCTCAACAAACCAATCACAAGTAAAGAAATTGAATCAGTCATTAAGAAGCTCCCAAAAAAAGAAAGGTCCAGGACCAGATGCCTTCACATGTGAATTCTATCAAACATTCCAGAAAAAATTAGTACAAATCATACCCAAACTCCTCAAAAAAATTGAAAGAGAGGGAAAGCTACCTAACTCATTCTATGAAGCCAACATCACCCTCGTACCAAAGCCAGACAAAAAAGAAAACTACAGGGTGGACCACGGTGGCTCAGCAGGCAAGAATGCTTGCCTGCCATGCCAGAGGACCTGGGTTTGATTCCCGGTGCCTGCCCATGTTAAAAAAGAAAAAGAAAAAGAAAAAAAGAAAACTACAGACCAATCTCTCTAATAAATATAGATGCAAAACTCCTCAACAAAATTCTAGCAAATCTACTCCAGCAGCACATTAAAAGAATTATACACCATGACCAAGTAGTATTCACCCCAGGTATGCAAGGATGGTTCAACATAAGAAAATCAATTAATGTAATAGACCATATCAACAAATCAAAGCAGAAAAACCACATGAACATCTCAATTGATGCAGAAAATGCATTTGACAAAATTTAACATCCTTTCCTGTTGAAAACACTTCAAACGATAGGAATAGAAGGGAACTTCCTCAACATGATAAAGGGAATATATGAAAAATCTGTGGCTAACATCATCCTCAATGGGGAAAAACTGAAAACTTTCCCCGCTAAGAACAGGAATAAGACAAGGATGTCCACTATCACCACTGTTATTCAACATTGTGTTGGAAGTTCTAGCCAGAGCAATTAGACAAGAAAAAGAAATACAAGGCATCAAAATTGGAAGGGAAGAAGTAAAACTCTCACTGTTTGCAGATGATATGATACTATATGTCGAAAACTCCAAAAAATCCACAGCAAAACTACTTGAGCTAATAAATGAGTACAGCAAAGTGACAGGTTAGAAGATCAACACTCAAAAATCTGTAGTTTTTCTATACACTAGTAATGAACAATCTGAGGGGGAATCAAGAAAAGAGTTCCATTTACAATTGCAACCAAAAGAATAAAATATTTAGGAATAAATTTAACTAAAGAGACAAAAGACCTATACAAAGAAAACTACAAGAAATTGTTGAAAGAAATCACAGAATATCGAAATAAATGGAAGGGCATACCGTGTTCATGGATTGGAAGACTAAATATAGTTAAGATGTCAATTCTACCTAAGTTGATTTACAGATTCAATGCAGTACCAATTAAAATCCCAAAAACTTACTTTTCAGAAATAGAAAAACCAATAACCAAATTTATTTGGAAGGGCAGGGTGCCCCAAATAGATAAAAGTATCCTGAGAAAAAAAATGAAGTCTGAGGTCTCATGCTACCTGACTTTAAGGTGTATTATGAAGCTACAGTGGTCAAAACAGCATGGTACTGGCATAAAGATAGATATACTGACCAATGGAATAGAGTGTCCAATGGAATAGAATAGACGCTCTCATCTATGGACAATTGATTTTTGATAAGGCAGTCAAGCCAACTGACCTGTGACAGAACAGTCTCTTCAATAAATGGTGCTTAGAGAACTGGATTTCCACATGCAGAAGAATGAAAGAGGATCCATATCTCATTCCCTATACAAAAATTAACTGAAAATTGATCAAAGACTTAAACATTAGATCTAAGACCATAAAACTGTTAGAAGAAAATGTAGAGAAATATCTTATAAATCTTATAATAGGAGGCAGTTTTCTAGACCTTACACCCAAAGCAAGAGCACTGAAGAAAGAAAGAAAGAAATGGGAATGCCTCAAAATTAAACACTTTTGCGCATCAAAGAACTTCATAAAGAAAGTAAAAAGACAGCCTACACAATGGGAGACAATATTTGGAAATGATATATCAGATAAAGGTCTAGCATCCAGAAAATATAAAAAGATTGTTCAACTCAACAACAAAAAGACAGACAACCCAATTACAAAAATGGGCAAAAGACTTGAGCACACACTTCTCAGAAGAGGAAATACAAATGGCCAAAAGGCACATGAAAAGATGCTCAAACTCCCTGGCTATTAGGGAAATGCAAATCACAACCACAATGAGATAGCATCTCACACCCACCAGAATGGCCATTATCAATAAAACAGAAAATGACAAGTGCTGGAGAGGATGTGGAGAAAGAGGCACACTTATCCACTGTTGGTGGGAATGTCAAATGGTACAACCTCTGTGAAAGGCAGTTTGGCAGTTCCTGGAAAAGCTAAATATAGAATTGGCATATGACCTGGCAATACCATTGTTAGGTATCTACCCAAAGACATGAGGGAAAGGACACAAATGGACATTTGCACACCAATGTTTATAGCAGCATTATTTACACAAACGGACATTTGCACACCAATGTTTATAGCAGCATTATTGCGAAGAGATGGAAACAGCCAAAATGTCCATCAACAGATGAGTGTCTAAACAAACTGTGGTATATACATACGATGGAATATTATGCAGATGTAGGACACAATAAAGTTATGAACTATGTAACAACATGGATGGACCTTAAGGACATTATCTTGAGTGAAATTAGCCAGAAACAGAAGGACAAATACTGTATGGTCTCACTGATACGAACTGACATTAGTGAATAAACTTGGAGAACTTCATGGGTAACGAAGGCCATCAGGAAGTAGAAATAGGATAAGATATTGGGTAATTGGAGCTGAAGGGATACAGATTATGCAATGAGACTGACTGTAAAAACTCAGAAATGGATAGCACAATACTACCTAACTATAATACAATAATGTTAAAACACTGAATGAAGCTGAATATGAGAATGATAGAGGGAGGAGGGCTGGGGGCACAAACGAAATCAGAAAGAAAAATGGAAAATAAAGACTGAGATGGTATAATCTAGGTATGCCTAGAGTGTATAATGATAGTGACTAAATGTAAAAATTTAAAAAGTGTTTTTGCATGAGGAAGGAAAAAGGAATGTCATTACTACAGGGTGTTGAAAATAGATGGTAATTAATATTTTGAAATTTTAACTTATGTGTGAGACTAAAGCAAAAAATATTGAGTTGGTACAAAATTTATATTTTGACTAGTGCATTTCCTAATGTAACTTATGTAGACAGCTTAATTGAGCACCTTGAGTACATGGAACCTTGAGTAGAGCATGAGAGTTCGATGGTTTGTCCAGAGTGATACCCCGATAAATCCCAGAGTGATTTGAACAGTGAATAAAAATGTATTTGCAAAGTCCCATTCGGGGAATGGTGAGAAAGGGGGAAAATTAAGCTTCCCCAAATTGAATTCTTGATATTTTCACAAGCAGTGAGGACAACCAATGCAATAGGCTGAGCCCCCAATCTTAGGGTTTGTTCATAAGAAACTTAACACCACAAAGGATAGGTCAAGCCTACTTAAAATTTGGCCTAAGAGTCACCCCTAAAAAGAGAACCTCTTTTGTTGCTCAGATGTGGCCTCTCTCTCCAGCCAACACAACAAGCAAACTCACTGGCCTCCCCCTGTCTACATGGGACATGACTCCCAGGGGTGTGAACCTTCCTGGCAATGTGGAACAGGAATTCTAGAATGAGCTGAGACTCAGGATCAGGGATTGAGAAAACCTTCTAGACTAACAGCGGGAAAAGTGAAAAAAGACAAAATAAAGTGTCAATAGCTGAGAGATTCCAAACAGAGTTGAGAAGTTATCCTGGAGGTTATTCTTATGCACTAAATAGATATCACCTTGTTAGTCAAGATGTAATGAAGAGGCTGTAGGGAATTGCCTGAAAATGTAGAACTGTGTTCCAGTAACCATGTCTCTTGAAGATGATTGTATAATGATACAGCTTTCACAATGTGATGTGTGATTGTGAAAATCTTGTGTCTGATGCTCCTTTTATCTACCTTATCAACAGACAAGTAAAATATATGGAATAAAAATAATTAATAGGGGGAACAAAAGTTAAAATAAATTTAGATTGAAATGCTAGTGCTCAATGAAAGGGAGAGGTAAGGGGAATGATATGTATGGATTTTTTCTGTTGTCTTTTTATTTCTTTTTCTGAATTGATGCAAATGTTCTAAGAAGTGATCATGATGATGAATATGCAACTATGTGATGATATTGTGAATTATTGATTGTATAAGTAGAACAGAATGATCATAAGTTAAGATGTTTGCATTTGTTTGTTGCTATATATTTTTTAAAAATTAAAAAATTGAAACAAAACAAAAAAACCCTGCAGAATGTGCATGTAAAATTGCACATAAAAAAAGAAGAAAAGAATAAATGATAAAGAATGGTTTATATTATTTTAAATCTGGTGTTCATGAAAGGATACAGTGACATTTATGTAGTTACTTGAAGGGAATGGGCAACAAACACTCCATGCAGTTGGTGTAGGGAAGAGGAGAGAAATTCATACAGAGATTTAAATTTAAAGTATATGGAGTTTGTTTAGAAAACAGGCATTGTTCCAGTATGGCTTGAGTGGAGATAGTGATGGGGAGAATTGTTGGAGCAAAGTTCAAAAGTCGAGTCAAGTCATGGTCAGCGTGGGCCTCATAGGTCTTTGTGAGAAGTGAGGCTTTAATTTTTACAGGAGAATGTATTTGGATGTTTGGATGTGATTTCAGTTCACAGGAATTAATAGGAGCATTCTGGCTGGTTATTAGACACTAGTCCATGAAAAGCACAAGGAGAGAAAGAGGGAGACCATTTAGAGAAAATTGTCCTGATTGTCCCAGAACCAATTGTTGAAGAGACTTTCCTTTCTCAATCAAGAAATAAATTAATTGGTCATAAATGTGAGGATTGACTTCTGAGCTCTCAATTCAAATCCATTGTTTTATATGGTTGTCCTTGTGTAAGCACCATGCTGTTTTGATGACTGTGACTGTGTAATAAGGTTTAAGATTGGAAAGGAAAGGACCTTCAATTTTGTTCTTATTCTTGAAGATGGCTTTGTCCATTCATTCCTCCTTACCCTTTGATATAACCCTGATTGGCTTTATTACTTATTCAAAGAAGGCTATTGGAATTTTGATTGGGATTGCATTGACTATGTAAATATCTGGGTAAAACTGACAAATATACTATACCTATTCTTCCAACTCATAAATTCAAATGTCCTTCCATTTGTTCATATCTCATTTGATTTCTTTTAGCTATGTTTCATAGTTTTCAGTGCAAATGGTTAGATTTCTTCATAGATATTTGATTCTTTTAGTTGCTATTGTTAATGGAATTTTAAAATTTCTCCTTTGGAGTGTTCATTACAGGTGTATATAAATACAACTGATTTTAGCTTGCTGCTCTTGTAGCCTGCCACTTTGGTGAATTGATTTGTTGTAGTAGCTTGGTGATACATTTTTTAGGATTCTCTATGTATTGGATTGTGTCATCTGCAAATAGGGAGAGTTTTACTTATTTCTTTTCACTTTGGATGTCTTTTATAACATTTTTGCATAACTTTTCTGGCTAGAGCTTCTGAGTGATGTTGAATAACAATGGTATCAGTGTGCATCCTTGTCTTTTTTTCTGATTTTAGGGAGAAAGCTGTCAGACTATCACCACTCAATATGATGTTAGCTGTAGGTTTTTCATATACGTCATTTATCATGCTGAGGAAGATTCCTTCTATTCTCTATTTATACAGAAGAGATGCTACATTTTGTCAACTGTGTTTTCTACATCAATTGAGTGATCATATGTTTTCTCTTTCTTTCATTTAATGTAGTGTATTACAATAATTGATTTTCTTATATCTAAACATCCTTGCATCCCTGAGATCAATTCCACTTGATCATGGCATATAATATTCTTTTATGTAGGGCATGGGCAGGCACCAGGATCAAACCTGGGTCTCTGGCATGGCAGGCAAGAGCTCTGCCACTGTTCCACCATTGCCCACCCTGGCATATAATATTTTAATGTGCCATTGGATTCAGCCTGCTATTATTTTGTTGAGTATTTTTGCATCTATATTCATAAGAGATATTGATATGCAATTTACTTTTCTTGTGGTATCTTTGTCTGGGTTTGTTGACATCATAGAGTTAATTAGGGAGTCTTTCCCCTTACTCAGTTTTCTGAAAAATTCTGAGCACAATTAGTGTTAATTCTTTTTGGAATGTTTGGTAAAATTTCCCTGTGAATTTCTTTGTTGGGAGTTTTTTTTTTTACTGATTCAATCTCTTTACTAGTGATTGGTTTGTGGAGATCTACTCTTTCTTACTGAGTCACTGAATGTAATCTCTGTGTTTCTAGGACTGTGTCCATTTCATCCTGGTGATCTCTTTTATTAGCAGAAAATTTATCATGGTATCCTCTAGTAGTACTCTCAGTAGTCTCAGAAATGGAAAGAATCATAAATTGGAGACCAAACCATTAAGTTGGTTAAGAATGCTGCCGAACCATGTACTAAACATTCTTTTCTCACTTCTTAAATCTCAGTTTCCTTCCATTGGGATTTTTTTCAAGTTTGTAAGCACAACTCTGTGTTTTATTAACTGCAAGTGTTGCAAGGTATGTACACATTTTTTTCTCTTCCAAGTTCTTTAACTGCCAAGATTACCTTTACAGACTAAGAATACTGTAAAATGTGTTTAAGTGATAATTTATTGTTTACCTGCCAATTGACACATTCTGTATGAAGCCTATGATATTTTGAGAGTTTATTTACAATCATTGAAAGCAGATGGTTGTGTAAACTTTACAAGTCATCACAGGCTCCTTAAACTCACACCATACATATATTTGAAGATGAACTAGAAGCCCATTTTCTTTTAAAGTAATTTTCTACTACTTTTTCATTAAAATATAAAAAAAGAGCATTCATACTTTTTACAATATTGATTCCAAACCAAGATTTTTTGACTCTCCAAAGAGTTTAAAAGACATCACAGAATAATGTGATGTTAAACCAAATAGTCTCATCGCTACAAAGTATTTTACTTTAAAGAAATATTGTGCAGTATTTCCTTTTCTTCCCTCCCCCACAATGGGCAGGCTCTGGGCATCGAACCCGGGTCTCCAGCATGACAGGCAAGAACTCTGCCTGCTCAGCCACCATGGCCCACCCAGTATTCCCTTTAAACCTGACTTTTATGCTAGATTTCAATTGTTTGTATATTATATAAACATACCATATTTAATCCAAGTCATTCATATTTATGCAGTAGACTTTTCTATATAACCAATTACCACATACACTATCATACAGTAATGGCAGAAATGACAAAAGGCAATCTTTATGAGAGACAAAAAAAAATCTTTTAAAATGGCAATCAATATTGCCCTCATTTTTGCAAAACTCACTTCTTCCTCCTATCTTCTTTTCTCTGCTTAATAGTACCATGTCATTAAACAAAGATATTTATATCATTTTACCTAAGATAGTCTTTCACATGGTTGCTTTCTTTTCTGATACACTGAATTTAGTAAAAGTCACCAAGATCCGACTCTGAAGTAGTTTCAGACTTTTTACCCCTTTTTAGATTCCTCTAGCATGATTTCCCTCAGACAAACCTGACTCTAAGAACATAAAGGGATGAGAAAGAATGATACAACAAGAATGTGAAACTTGTACCATTCAAAAGATGTAAATATGTTAATAAGTTCCTTGAACTTTTCACTTGAGACAAGTCAGAAAAACTTCCTGAATGTAAACACAAAAATCTATTTTTTTGTCAACAGTAGGAAAGTTCATAACCTCATAGTAACAATGCATTTAATCTTACAGAATAACATAGCCAAAAGCATTAGAAATTCATTGTTTTGATATCTTGGTGCATTATTCTGAAAACATACTCTAGATACATACCATTGACATATAACAATATATGGCATTTACTTCACAAGGGATAAAAAGATTAGTTTCATTACAGAAACAGATTTGCTGGATTTTAGCTTTCATTAAAATCCATAGACGTATTTTTAAAGATAAAAAACAAAGCAAAATTCTCCTTAAAATAGAAGTCTTTACATAGGTTATCCATTGTTAATTATTTTTATGCTCTTACAACATAAAACATTTAGAAACATCTGAACTCTAGAAAGTTTGGCCAGTTAATCTTTTTGGCCTTAATGTATTTAAATTCCATTTAGAGAATCCCTTTAATGTTTTCAGTCTATCAGTCCAGTATGAATGGAGCAATTCTATTTCTTTTTCTTCTTTGGTGGTTCATCCTCAGAGCTGCTGTCCATACTGGTGCTACTGCTGCTGGAGGAGCTGGGATCTGAGTCTGAATGAGAGGAGGAGGACGAGCTTGTGGAGGAAGCTGAAGATGATGGACTAGAAGAACTGTCATCAGTGTCACTATCCTCAGAGGAGGATGAGGTAGATGTTTCTTCACTTTCTGATGAAGAATCACTGGCTGAACTGTCACTGCTATTGCTACTGGAACTGGTTATACTCTTAGACCTTTTTTTCTTGGTCTCTTCTTTCTACATTAGTTTCTCCAGTGCTTTGTTGTAATAATAATCTCTTTTCTTTTTCTTTCAAAGCTTTCTTTGGTTCTGTTGTTCTTGAAGGTCAGTGTCGGTATTTTCTTTCTCCTGTATATTCATAAGTCCAGTGTCTGAATTCTAAGCATTTCTGACATCTTACATGCTGCTTATTTATTCCACCTATCTCTGGGCTACCAGCTAAGTGGTGGCCATGTCACTATCTTAGCACCCTTCCATTGGGATTTTATTGGTTTATTTTAAAAGTAATTTCTCCTCCAGCTGTTTCTGCCATTCCTGGTGGATATTTTATTTTTCACTTTTAATAGCTTCCCATAATTTGTACAAATGCTGACTAATTTTCAGAGATAATCTCTACTCCACATGCAGACAGTGTTACTGTGATTGCAGGAGAAATGATAATCACTACTCAGGAGGACATGAGGTCACAAGATACCAACTTTCAATTCAGGGTTTGGATGCCTATTTTCCACATCAGCACATGTGCAACCTGTCCTAGTTTACTAGCTACCAGAATGCAATATACCAGAAATGGAATGGCTTTTAAAAGGTGAGGGTGGATTTATTGAGCTGCAAATTTTCAGTTCTAAGGCTGAGAAAATATCCCAATTAAAGCAAGTCTATAAAAATGTCCAAATTAAGGCACCAACAAGAGGTTACCTTCATTCAAGAAAGGCTAATGAAGTTTAGGGTTTCTCTCTCAAATGGAAAGGCATGTGGCAATAATGGTGATATCTACTAGCTTCCTCTCAGGGCCACTTGCTATGTGAAGCTCCCTGGGGCTGCTCTCTTCTTTGTCTGCAAAGGTTACTGGTTGTTGGACCCCATGGTTCTCTCATCATTCTGAAGTTTTCTCCAAAATATCTCCTCTTTTAAAGGATGCCAGTAAACTAATCAAGACCACATAGAATGGCTGGAGTCACATCTCCCTCTTTTCAAAAATTAATACCCACAATTGGGCAAGTCACATTTCCGTGGAGATAATCTAATCAAACTCCCAACATACAGTGTTGAATAGGGTTTAAGAGAACTAGTTGCTCCTACAAGATTGGAACAGGACTAAAATGTGACTTTTCTAGGATACACAAATCCTTTCAAACCAGTACACTACCCCTGTACCCAGTGTCTTGGAAGCAAATGTCTACTTTTTTTCCAGATCAGTGTCAGATTATTGGTTTGATTTTATCTCAGGTAATCTAGTACATGAAAAACAAAATCTGTTTTTTAGGATTGGAACATAAATGAAAAAATAACCTGGATTTTTAAAAGATTGTGACCTTAAAAAATTATTCTGACTGTAGCTCCTGTTTGATGGGTAGGCCTGAAGGGAAAAGGCACTTAAGTTAGAGCCTTCCTGTGTTTCCATGGAACCCCCATGATCAGATAAAAATTGTGTCTTGTCTCATTCCTTTTGGCAGTTCTTCAAAGGCAGGAGTGATCTGTAACCAAAGCAATTTGAAGATCACTCTCCTGTCATAGGCCTTTCTGTTACAAACTTCTATATACCATTTTCTCATTTACATTGTGCTACTTAAATTCATTTAGGATTAATCCTCCACATCACTCTGTCTTTTTTCTTATCTTTGTTTATTTCCCTGTTTAAGTGTTATGTTTTTATGCTAGCAGTAATTTCATCATTTCTCTTTTCAAATAGGTACTCTTGCAAAATTATAAACTTTACAGTGAAAATTTTGAATTCATACAAATATGCATGGTCACTTGACCTGCTCCCGATCTCCCCCAGAGGCTCAGCATCTCCACATCCAGGCAGTGAACTCTGTTTCACTGGGATCCTCCCAGAGCATTTTTCCTGCACTTACAAACACTGGGAGAATTCTCCCTTAACTCACCTTTGTCTGACCAACTTACTGAACTAATAAATCCTTCTCTGCATTCCCTTCATGAAACTTCCTAAGTATTTATGGAGTAGGAATATTCATCGCTGGTGGGGCACATCCTCCCACTCTCACAATTCCCTTCCCATGGGTTGAGTAGTAAGTTCACCAAGATTCAGTGCTCTTTATTTCACTTACTCATTACATGTAATGAAAGTAAAACAACTGAAATATGAGTGTGAAAAAGTTCAAAAATTCAAAATTTAATGTCCCAGAAAGCACATAAAATTAAGTTCTTAAAATGCTACTGAAACCATGCACCCCCCCCCCCCCAAATGCTACTGAAGACTTCTGGGAAGATGTGGGGTGTGGTTTACTGAATTCACCCCTTTTTCGTGGGACAAGAAAGGAGATGGGGGAGGATGACTGGGACTGAGGTCCTCAGGGGTGAGTGGTTGTGGAGGGTTTTCAGCATTTCATGGGGAAGAGAGAGGCTTGGGATTTGGATAGGGAATGCAGAATGGGTCTGATCGGCCAGATCCCCACTGGGGGTGGGTGGCAGCATGCAGGGAAGTAAAGATATAAGGGCGTTTACTGTCCCTCTGGTCCAGCCTGCCAAAGCTGTTGCCTGGGATGGCCTTTGCTAATAGCCCTACAGCTGCAGCACCTGTGGGGAGACTGGAGGTGTGTCTGGCTGTCTGCCATGAAGAGCCACACCTGTGCTGGAAACAGTTGTTCAGCCAGGCACCATAAATAGCTGAACTGTTGGGCATGGTGTGCAGAGGATCTGCCGGGCATTGTGGTCTGCTGCCCCTGCAGGTACTGCAGTCAGATCTTCTGTCCAATGCACTGGGACTGGCTATCTGGCCTCCATGCACTGGAGCAGCCTGCTGTTGTGCATACTGTCTTCCCAAATGGATGGTGCAGTCAGGGAGGGGCGGGTCTGAGATGAGGTGCCTTACAATCGCAGCCTGCTGGACATTCTGCCACTATACTACCCATGCAAACCTGCCTAGTTTTTCATAGATTCTCAAGGAGAATTGGACACTTGACAGTGATCTGGGCCTTTGTTCTATGAGGAATTACTGGCAAACCAAGTACAAAAAGGAACCTTCAATGCAAAACCAAATAAATTCCAATCTTTAGATGAGTGAAGGAAACTGTATTGGTCAGGGTCCTGTGGAGAAACAGAACCCACAGGAAATATCTGAGAAATGAAATTTACAAAGGTACAAAGGTGGCTCATGTAACCGTGGGAATGGAAGAGTCCAAAATCCATAGGGCAGGCTATGAAGCTGGCAGCCAGATAAAAGATCTGGATGAATTCCATAGGAGAGGCTTACTCATTGAAGAAACAGTGAAAAGTCTCTTTTCTTCCTTAAAAGTCTTTAGCTTATTGAATTGTCTAATTCACAGAAGACATGCCCTTAGTCAATCTTAGATGCAATCAGCCACCACTGAAATCACTGGACTGATGATTCAATAAGCCAGACTTCTGGTTTATCAACCAGCCATGAAGTATCCTTGGAGCAATAGTTAGGCCAGTGTTTGCCTGACTAGCAACTGGGCATCATCACTTAGACAAGTTGACACCAGAAACTAACCATCACAGTCCACCCTTGCCAATTTGGCAGATATACACAATAACAGACATATTTTTCACCTGACAGACTCAACTGTGCTGCATAAAACTGGAAATGAACTCTCTCCAGAATAGGGTGCAAGTCCTTAGGTAACATTCACTCCTAAACTTGAGATAATCCAATCAGTTGAGTGTTTTTAAGGGAGAAGAGAGACTCTTTCACTGCATCTTCAGCTGGCAACTTTCCTTTGTGGAGTTCATCCAGACCATTCCTCAAAGCTGCCAGTTTCACAGCCGGCCCTATGGATTTTTGACTATTCCATTCCTATAGTTCCAAGAGACGCCCTTATAAATATCATGTTTATAGATTTATCCTGTTGGTTCTATTAATCTAGAGAGTCCTGTCTAACATATTACCCCTCTATTTTACATTAGGTATCCCATGATCTACTAACCAATGCCACGAGTCTTTGTGAGTGGCATCAATTTGTCTGCTGCTTTGAGTCTGATGTCCATCATGGTGACCACGCCCACCTTGTTAATGGTGATTAACTGTCACCACATGGCTTCGTCCACCTCAGGATCTGATCTTCACCTTTCTACTTAAAGATTCCAACTCAGTGACAACAGTTTCCAAAGCAAGAGCTGATTTGAAGAGAAGGGCTATGACAGAGCTTTTCAGGGAATGTTGGAGATATTCTCATGAATTTATTTCTCAAAGTTCTGGTGAAAAATGTATCCCCTGAACATTTCTGCAGTGTGTGAGGAGGTTTTCCATGATAAATCTACTGTAATATTCCCTTCTCTCTAAGCCTCTAGATCACCTCATGTACTAATACCAGGGCAGTTCTGGCATTTGACCTCTAGTAAAGTTGGCCAACATTTGTTTTTGCCAAAAATTAGTAATTTTTATTTACAGTTTTCACACAGAGGCTTTATTTGGATTAATTTTATCCTTAAATTTCCTATTGAATCAAACCAAGATTGATAAGGTTCTTATAATGCTTCTGTCTTTGAATTCCTGCTCATTTTATGGATCTGCTTCTGTTAGATCGAACCACTTTCTTTTCTACCTCATTAATCTTTTCAGCATGATTCAGACCAAGCACTATTTTGTACCATGCTTAAGCACATTTCAGTGAAGGTGAGTTTACAATCCATTCTGTGGTTGCATAGCTTTTTCCAAAGTACACCTCACACTCTCTTCTCCATTAGTCTTCGTTCTCTCATTTGGAACATTTTAGATCAAATCTTTAACTTCTGCTGCTTACAATTTGTTTCAGTATTCACAGACAGCTAACATAGCCTCACATAGACACATCAAGCCCTCTCTTCCAGGTTTATATGTCTGGTTATATCTTCACCCCATCTCTAATCTCACAGGAGTTTGGGGTAGACTCATACTAATGTTATTTTTTTCATCAACCCCAAAATATTCACTGAGCACTTCCTACATGCTGTGCACTGAACAAGGTTTGAATACAGCTGAGAAAATTGCAGACTCTGTCTCAACCTTCACATGGTTCACATTCCCCTGGGAAAAACTGACTATGTTTTACACTGTGCTTCTTGACTTTTTATTCTTGCTGCATGTAGCACATTTTTCTACATACTTTGCTATCTGAAGATTCAATTCTATGTGTCATCTTACAATTTTCTTTCTTGGAAGATTCAGCATATCTTTAGTGAGCTCCTTCATTCACTTATTCAACAACTACTTATAAATCTTGTAGGAGCTTAGCATATTATAGGTGAGTTGAGTCCCAAAATTGTGATGGTTTACAACATGCCCCACAAATTCTTTGACAGTCTTCTTATCAAGAGATGAACATATAGGTCTCTTGCCCTTAAAGCTTGTCCCCTCCCCTTGAGACCTGCAAGAGCTTTGACCAAAAGAGTCCAACAGAAGTGTTATTATATGTCTCCCAAAGTTGTATCATCAAATTGAATATGCTTCCACTTGAAGCTATGAGAGGCTGCCATATTGTAAGGCAGTCCAAGCTACTTGTAAAGGACCTGTGCAGATATTCCAGTCAACAATCTCAGTTGAGGTCCTAGCCTATATCCAACATTAACTGCTAGACATGCAAGTGAAGAGAGGTCCAAATGATTCCAGCTCCAAGCCATTGAGTCTCTTACTGAGTACACAGACATCTTGGATAGGAAATGAGCCATGCCTGGTAGATCTTGTCCAAATTCTGGACCCACAGAATCTTCGCTCAAGAAGGGCTGATGAAATTTGGAGTTTCTCTCTCAGCTGGAAGGGCACATGTTGAAGTCTGGTAGCTTTCTCTCCTGGCTTCATGTTTCATGAAGCTTCCTCAGGGGCATTTTCCTTCTTCATCTTGAAAGGTCTCTGGTTGTATAGGCTCCAAAGCTTTTTCCAAAATCATTATCCAACTTTTGATCCATGTTTTAGCCAGCCACACAAACTCTTAGTGCCCTCTCTAAGTCCTCAAGCTACAACATTGAATGCAGAATCTTTGCTTGGTGGGTCCATATCAATAAATTATCCCAAATCCTTAATTTCCTTTCTTACACATATTCCCGATTTCCGTTTATATAGGTTAGAAATGTCACACATCTCTTTTCGAGTATAGCATACCTCCTCATGGGTCACACTTTGTACCTCACCCTATGGGGCCTGTTGGGACTTTAGTCTAGTTATAGGTCTTGAAGTAAAGAGGGGTGGTTGGGATAGGTCATAGAAAGAAATAGAAGTGCCTTTTAAGCCAATTTCCTCAGGGCATTCCATTGCAGTTTCACTTTGTGAAACAGACTTAGTTGCTCCATACAGAGGACTAAATGCTGTTTCCCTCAGTGAGGTGGTTACAGGATTAGGTACTGAAAGGTTAAACTCATTAGGTTGAAGTTGAGTGGCAGAGTCCCCTAGGCAGACTGAAGGCTGGAAAGCTGTTTTCTCAAGACAGCCTGCAGATTGGGTAGCTGTTTCCTTTCAGCAGACTGGAGGTGGGGCAGCTGTTTCCATAGGGCAGTCCATTACAAGTCTATCTAGCAAAAGATCAGCAGATTCTGCTGTTTCCATGACCCCAATGCAATTATTATCAAGCCATCTTTCCCTCTTCCAAGTTTCAGCCATCCCATTCTTTTCCAATCAAGGCCCTTACTATAATAGAAGACACGATGCAAAGGTGAGATTTTAGTTTACATTGTAAATCTTCTACTTGCACAATGAGACTCTGCATCTGTTTTTCAAAGGTTTCAAGTCTACAACCATAGGAAATAAGATTTTTCTTTCATGGCTCCCCTAGAGAATTTTACAAATGGCCCATTTCCTCTCTGCATCTTTAAACATCTCTCTGTGTTGGCTCTGTGGGGTCTGAAGCATTGTCCAGATGGTTCCCTTTCAGAGGACTCCAGTAAGTGACCTACTTTGAATGGGTGGAGACACATCTCCATGAAAACTGCCTAATCACAAGTCACACCCACAACTGGGTGTGTCATACTTCCATGGAATAACTTAATAAAAAATCCCATCCTTCAATATTGAATCACAGCTGAAGAACATGGCATTTTGGGGGTACACAACAGTTTCACAGCTGTTTGACATTTTCATACAAAGCTAAACATTGTCTTATGATATCCAGCTCTTATACTCCTAAATGTTTACCCAAATTAGTTGAGAACTGATGTCCACATAAAACTTGCAGATGAATGTCTATAGCAGCTTTATTCATAATTGTCCCAAAGTGAAAGCATCCAAGATGTCCTTTAATAGGTGAATGGATAAATAAACTATAGCATATGCATACAATGGAATATTATTTGACAATAAAACTAAATCAGCTCTCAAGCTATAAAAAGAAGCCTCTTAGGACTTGCTTTGCAATTTTGTTTTTGGGAGTGGGACAACAGCCACCTTTAGTCTATGTTTAATTAGCACTGCTTAGGTGATACCTTTCTGAGCTCTCCACCTGCTGTTTGTATACTAATAGACATTTCCATTCTGGCAGATGAGAATTCATACCATTCCCAGCTGTGTATGAGCTTAAGAAATTGTTCAGTATACTTCTTTCAAGTAATTCTTTTTAGAAGCTCTATCAAATTCTCCTCACACTTGTGTAGATCAGAACCCAGTCAAATATTTGTCAGATTTTTCTACAAATCCTTTCACCTCTCACCTCTTCCTTAATCGATCACCTAAATTCCATTGATGCTGGCCTCCATGTACCCTTAATTTGCACTGTTTAGCCTTCATCCCAGAAAAATGAAAATATATGTTCATACAACATCTGTACACAAATATTCATCACAGCTTTATTCATAATAGCCAAAAGCTGGACACGACCCTAGTGTCCTTCAGTAGGTGAACAGTTCAACAAACTGTAACATGCATACATATACTTGGCAATAAAAAGTACAAAACTATTGAGTGGGCCATGGTGGCTCAGTGGCAGAATTTCAGCCTGCCATGCCAAAGACCCAGGTTCAATTCCCACTGCCTGCTCAGGCAAAAAAAAAAAAGAAAAGAAAAAAATACCAAACTATTGATACACACTACAACTTGGATGGCTCTCAAGTGAATTGTTCTGAGTGAAAAGAGCCTATCTCAGTAGGTTATATACTGTATGGTTGTATTTATATAACATTATTTAAATGACAAAATGAAAAGATGAACAGATTAGTAATTGCCACAGGTTAGGTCTGGGAGAAAGGAAGAAGGTAGGTGTGGCCATGGATAGAAAAAGATATGCCATGCTAACATTAATCCACAGAAATGTGTAATTCCTATAATAAAATCAGACAAAGTAGGCTTAGCAGAAGGATATATGACCAGGTATAAAAAATACATTTAATAATGTAAAGGGGCTACAAACATAAGATATTTCACTCTAAAGTGTGGATGCACCTAATATCAGTTTAAACTATTTGACTCCTGAAAGGTGAAACCTAAAGGAAAGAAGTAAACAATTCTATAGTTATAATTAAAGATTTCAACATACCTTTTAACAATTGACAGAAAAATTGAACAGAAAGTACGTATGAACATAGAACTCTTGAACAAATAGAATCAACCAACATGTCCTATTGGGTAGTTGTATAATACTTTATTTAAGAAAAGCAGAATACTCGAAGAACTTTTACCAAGATAGACAATATTCTAGGCAAAAAAGCAAATCTCAATATATTCAGCAGGATTAAAATCGCAAATGTATGTTTTCTGACCACAAGGGAATTCTAGAAACCATAAGAAAACACTCTCTACAAAAATACCCAAATATCTAGAAATTAGACAATACACAGATATATTTTGGGTCAAAGAAGAAATCACAAGGGGAATTAGAAAATTTCTGTAACTGAATGAAAATGAAAACCCAGTAAATATGTCAAGACTTATGGAATAGAACCTAAAGCAGAGATTAGACAAAAATTTATAAATTTAAATGCTTATTTTCAAAATGAGATCTAAAATCAGTTTTTAAAATATTTGAGTTTAGACATTATTAAAATATTAAAATCAAAGCAAGTAAAATAAAAGAAATAAAAAGAAGAACAGAAATCAATAAAATGGTTTCAAAATTCAGCAGAGAAGGATGCACTGATTGAGAAGTTGGTGAATGATGGTGTATGCATGATCGAATATTGTGCTGCTACAAAAAGGAACAAAGTTGTGAAGCATGCCAAATTGTGATTGAACCTGTGAGACATTTGGTGAGGCAAAATAAGCCTGAAACAAAAGAACAATTATTGTATAATCTCATTTAGAAAATACTTAAAAGAAAACAGGGGCCTAGATTGTGAACTCTGTAGCAGTTGCATTAATCCCTGAGTGGCAATTATTATTTCTGGAATTTGAGAGGATTTTTTTTGTATTGGCAGTCACAGGGAATTGAACCTGGGTCTCCAGTATGGCAAGTAAGAACTCTGCCACTGTCTGACCAAGAGGATGTTTTATACATGTATAACCTGATATTTAGAGATAAGAATGAAGCCAATCAGGTCAGGATTAAGGTAATTCATAATATAGCATTAAGAAAGATAGTGTCTATAATTTAGAATCTCATCTACTCTTTGAGATAAAAGGAAGACAGATTTATCTTGTCCAGAATCTAAATTTTCTGTAGCACATAGCCTAACCCAACCTGTCTGGATAGATCATGTAAAGAATCCAAATACAGGGAGCCCAGAATAAAAATGAGGGCCTTTAATCCTGTACAGATTAATATAATGCTTTGACACATCCTAGAGAATATTAAGCAGATCATCAAAATGTATTGGCAAAATCCCTTGGGGGATGGGAGAAAAAATATGGAATTATTAAAGTTTACTACTGAGGAAACCTCTGACACTCTGTCAAACATTAGGGACACCCAAATCAATAGGCTAAGTCCTTGATCTTGAGGTCTGCTCTTGTGAAACTTACATATGTAGCAGAAAAACAGCCTACCTATAGGTATGCCTAAGAGTTACTTCCAGATGACCTCTTCTGTTGCTCAAATGTTGCCTCACTCTCTCTCTAATCCCAACTCTGCAAGTGAAATCATTGCCCTCTCCCCTATGTGGGACATGTCACTCAGGTGGAAAAGTCTGATGGGAGATGACTCCCAGGGATGAGTCTGGCCCTGACCCTGTGGGATCAACAAGGCCATCCTGACTAAAAGGAGGAAAGGAAGTATAACAAATAAGGTATAGTGGTTGAGAGAGTTCAAATAGAGTCAAATGGCTACTCTGGAGGTCCTTTTTATGCAATCTTCAGTTAGACATTGCTACTATCATAACTTGCCAAACCCCAGTCAAAACCATTCCTGCTAATCTAGGGCATGATACGATTCCACAAAGGTTCCAGGCACTAAGGTAACTTTCCAAAACCTACACCCTCCAGATGGATCCCTGAACAGGGCTTGAGTGGTGATAGTGAGGGGGAGAAGTGTAGGAGAAAAATTTAAAGGGTTGAGCCAAGACGGGTTCAGGGCGGGCCTCATAGTTCTTTACGAGAAGTGGATTTAATTTTTATTTTATTTCATTTTACTTTGTTTTTTCTTTTTATTGTGAAATGTAACATATATACAAAAAAGCAAAAAATTTCAAAGCACACCACAACAATTAGTTATAGAACACATTTCAAGGTGTGATATGGGTTAGAGTTTCAGAATTTTAGGTTTTTCCTTCTAGCTGCTCCAAGACGCTAGAGACTGAAAGAAATATCAATAAAATTATTCAATGCTGTACTCATTTGTTAAATCCTATCTTCTCTGTTATAACTCCACATTCTCCTTTGATCTATCTCCCAATCATTACATGTTTTTGGATGATGCCAATTCCACCTTTTTCACCTTGGAAAAGACTGTTGATAATATGGGATAAGGTATTGAGCTAGTTGATGTTTTGGAGAGCCTGGCCCATCTGGGTTTCAAGACTTATCTGGCCTAGGAACTCATCTGGAAGTTGTAGCTTTCTGGAAAGTAAACATAGTGTATAGACCTTTGTCATGGTAAGTAACAATATCTAGCTGAAGTAGCCTTCGGAATAGCTTCTCAACCCTACTTGAACTCTCCCAGCCACTGATACATCATTTTCTTACAATTCTTTCCCCTCTTTTGGTCAGAAAAGCATTGTTGATTCCTTGGTGCCAGGACCAGAATCATCCCTGGGAGTCATGCCCATGTTGCAGAGAGACTTTCCCCCTTGCATGTCATGTTCCATGTAGGGGAGAGGGCAATGATTTTACTTGCAGAATGCAGAATTGGGCTTAGAGAGAGAGAGAGAGAGAGAGAGAGAGAGGCCCCACCTAAGCAACAGAAGAGGTCCCCTGGAAGTAACTCTTAGGCATAAGTATAGGTAGGTTTAGCTTCTCTGCTACAGAAATATGCTTCACAAGATCAACAGCTTGGCCTATTTGCATGGGAGTCCCTAATGTTAAGACTGTGACAGGGGTTTTGCTGGTGGTAAAGTTTAATAGTTGCATATTTTTTATCCCATCCCTCAAGGGACTTTGCCATTATTTTTAATTATCTGCTCAACATACTCTGTGATATATCAGGACACTACATTAATCTATACAGAATTCCAAGCCCTCATTCCCATTCTGGGCTACATGTATTCAGGTTGTTTAAATGATCTATTATGACACATTGAGTTAGATCATATGCTACAGAAAATTTAGATTTTGGACAAAAGAAACCTCTCTTCCTTTGGTCTCATAGAGTAAGTGAAGCTGTGAAATGCAGACAATGTCCTCTTTACCCCTGTATTCTGATTTTCCTAAGTATGAACCTTCTCAGCTTTGTTCCTATCTCTAATTGAAGCCTGGTCTCTTTTTCCATTTCTTTAACAGTTGTTGTATGTGGCAATTCTGACTTTCAAACTTGCAGAGCTCCTATTCTGAGTCTTAGGCATAACACAGGTATCCAAATTCCAGGGGGAAACAAGTTTATATATATATATATATATATATAGCACAGCTACTCAAAGTTTAGAAATAACAATGATATGCTTGGGCTTAAATAGTGCTATAAGAGCTTACAATGTAGGCCCCAATTTTCTTACAAATATTTTCTAGGAGAGATCATACAATATTTGTTTTTTCACTTCTAGCTTATTTTGCACCACACAATGTCCCCAAGGTTCATTCACCTCATTGCATGCCTTATGACTTCATTCCTTTCTGTAGCACCACAGTTCAACATTATATTTCTCAGTCAGCATATCCTTTAGCCACCTCCATCCATTGGGCATCATGTATGTCCAAAGCCAACAATCCATTTCTGACATCATCTTCGCTTAATTGTATATCATCACCAATACCAGTTTTAGATCATTTTCATTGCTCCAAAGAAAAAATTACCAATAAATACAATCAATAAAATTTGTTGTTTCTTCACCAAATAGAAATTCCAAACCTCCCTGTGCTGGTTTAAAAGGATTTATGTACTCTAGAAAAGCCATGACTTACTCCTAATTCAATCTTGCGGTGCAGCCTTTTCTTTTAAAGCCTATTTAGCACTGTATGTTGAAAACTTGATTAGATTATTTCCATGGAGATGTGACTTGCCCAATTGTGGGTATTAACTTTTGAATAGAGGGAGATGTGACTCCATCCATCCCAGATGGGTCTTGATTACTTTACTGGAATCCTTTAAAAGAGGACACATTTTGGAGAGAGACCCTTTTTTAGAATGACAGCATCCATCAGTCAGCGACGTTTGGTCATGAAGAAGGAATGCCTTTGGGGAGCTTCATGAAGCAAGAGGCCTGGAGAGGAAGCTAGTAGATGTCACATTTGCCACGTGCCTTTCCAGTTGAGTGAGGAACCCTGAACTTCATCAGCCTTTCTTGAGTGAAGGTAACCTCGTTTGGTGCCTTAATTTGGACATTTTTATAGACTTGCTTTAATTGGGACATTTCCGCAGCCCTAGAACTGTAAACTAGCAAATTATTAAATTCCCCCTTTAAAAAAGCAATTCTGTTTCTGGTATACTGCATTCCAGCTGCTAGCAAACTAGAACACTCCTCTTAACCCTTGTCCTTTCCTCCCAATTATTTACCCTGTTACTACTACTACTGTTGATGTCTTCAGGTTAACCATAGCCCATAGCATACAATAGTAGCTTCCCCCCCCACCCTGATATTATTTAAGCTTCATATAAGATCCATACCTTTGAAGTAGTTCATGCAAGAACTAATTTATATGTGTAGTGTTAATCAGTGGGATGCATGGCTTTATACAACCCCTTTCAATCTTGATTACCTTCAATATGGCAGTATAATTTATAAACTCACTAATGACTGCCTTCACTTCTATCCATTCCCTAACATTCAAGTTCAACCTCATTAGCTAACTGTTCACAGCATCCATGTATCTCTAGGTCCACTATATTCTTGTAATACCAAGCTTCTGATTGTATGCCAACATCATAAAAGTGAAATCATACAGTACCTTCTTCTTGTGTCTGGCTTATCTCACTCAGACACACGGTTCATCCATGTTGTCATATACTACAATACCTTATTTTGTTTTACTGCTGCATAGTATTCCATTGTATGCATACACCATATTTTGTTTAGCCATTCATCTGTTGATGGGCACTTGGATTTTTCCAATCTTTTGGCAATTGTGAATAATACTGTTATAAACATCACTGTGCAAATGTCTGTTTGTGTCACTGCTTTCAGCTCTTCTGGGCATATACCAAGTAGTGGTGTTACCAAGTATACAGCAACCTGATATTCAGTTTTCTAAGGAAAAAGGCAAACTGTCTTTGATAGCAGCTATGCTATTATATAGACCCACCAGCAGTGCATAAGTGTTCTAGTTTCTCCACATCCACTCCAACATTTGTGGTTTCCTGTTTGTTTAATAGGAGCCATTCTTATATGTGTGAGGTGGTATCTCATTATAGTTTTGATCTGCATTTTCCTTATAGCTAGTGAAAATGAGCAACTTTTCATGTAATTTTTTAGCCATCTATATTTGCTCTTCAGAAAATTGTTTATTCATATCATCAGCCCATTTTATAAATGGATTGTTCTTTTGTTGCTGAGTTGTAGGATTTCTTTATATGATTGGGATATCAAACGTACATTGGATACATGATTTGCAAATATTTTGTCCCATTGAGTTGGCTGTCTCTTCACCTTTTTCACAGTCTTTTGAGGCAGAAAGGCATTTGATTTTGAGGAGTTCCCATTTTTCAATGTTTTCTTTTAATGCTTGTGCTTTGGGTATAAAGTTCAGGAAGCTACCTCTTATTACTAGCTCTTTCCCTATATATTTTTCCAGGAGTTTTATGGTATTGGCTCTTATATTTAGGTCTTCAATCCACTTTGAGTTCATTTTTTTATAGTGTAAGGTAAGGGTTCTCTTTCATTCTTTTGCTTATTGATATCCAGTTTTCCTTTGCCCATTTATTGAAAAGCTGTTTGGTCCCAATTCAGTGCATTTGGTGGCCTTGTTGAAGAGCAGTTGACCATATATTTGGTGGTCTACTTCCACACCCTCAAGTCAATTCCACTAGTCAAAACTTCTTTCTTTGTGCTAGAATTGTGCTGTTTTGAGCACTGTGGCTTTATAGCATGCTTTAAAATCAGGAAGTGTTAATACTCCAACTTGTTCTTCTCTTCTAGGATATTGTTCTAGTTTGCTAGCTGCTGGAATGCAATATACAAGAAATGGAATGGCTTTTAAAAGGGAAAATTAATAAGTTGCTAGTTTACAGTTCTAAGGCTGAGAAAATGTCCCAACTAAGTCTATAGAAATGTCCAATCTAAGGCATCCAGAGAAAGATACCTTGGTTCAAGAAGGCTGATGAAGTTCAGGGTTTCTTTCTCAAGTGAGAAGGCACATGGTGAACACGGTCAGGGCTTCTCTCTTAGCTGGAAGGGCACATGGCAAACATGGCATCATCTGCTAGCTTTCTCTCCTGGCTTCTGGTTTCATGAAGCTCCCCAGGAGGCATTTTCCTTCTTGATCTCCAAAGGTCGCTGACTTGTGGACTCTCTGCTTTGTGGTACTGCAGCATTCTTTGCTCTCTCCAAATCTCCTTCATCCTCCAAAATGTTCCATCTTTTATAGGACTTCAGAAACTAATCAAGACCCACCCAAATGGGTTAAGACATGTCATCACCTATTACAGTTTAACAACCACTCTTGATTAAATCACATCTCCAGGGAGATGATCTGATTACAGTTTCAAACATACAGTATTGAATACAGATTATTCTGCCTTTACAAAATGGGATTTAGATTAAAACATGGCTTTTCTAGGAGACATATATCCTTTCAGACCAGCACAATTGGTAAAGGGAATCTCTCTTTTTTCTTAGCCTTTTACCCATACCATATTTCCTGGCTTAACCTCAGGTAAGGGAGAGTAGATGCTAAAGAGTTTGGGTACTATTTTTAATACCTACCCTTCTAGTTCATTGAAAACTTTTTTTTTTTTTAAACTTTGACCATAACTTCCTTTTCACAAACCCTCAGCAACTTACTACATCCGTTCAGGCTTCATCCCACAGTCTTTATTCTGCAACAGCTATTCACTTCATGTCAGGACATAACTGTTCTTTTTCTCTCAGAAAAAGCATATCCTTTATGTCTTTCTTATTCAAGTTACCACCTTAAGCAAACATTTCACCACATATCATTATTATCAAAATTGAATCTGTCAGAATAATGTTTAATATTCAAAATGCTCCAGTTAATGCATATTTGAAAGCTTAACACAATTTTTTTTTCAATTTTTACATAGCATTTTATAAAGTGTACCAGGGTTAATTATTTCATGGCCACACAGTGTTAGCAGGGCATCACTTATTATACCTTTGTACAGCCAATGCCAGCAAGTTAGAACTTTTCTCAGTTTGCTGATTAAACTTCTGAAAAGCAATATGTATGAAGGAATTGATGCTAATTCCTGTAGTTTTCATGCAATCAGCATAGTCCAGCACGATTCCTCCAGCCCCTGCATCAGCAATTCTGACCATCCAGGTAATTAATGGCTTACTAATTTTTCTTTGCTTTTTTCTAAATCTAAAATATTCCCAATTTTTCATTATCTGCTTTATTCCACACACTACCATCCCATTTATCAGGGTTTCAATTAGCAGTGGCAGTGGCTAATAGTATATGTATTTTCCCTTTGTTTACTTTATCTCTTTTTATATTTATATTGGGCTACCTCGACTGCGGCCCTTTCAGCTACTGATGGATAATTATAAATTTGATTTTTTTAAACAAAATTTTGATTCTTCAGCATGGACAGTTTTTCCTGTAATTCTGCCAATTCCTTTTTATGATTTTTTTTCAGAGATTGCTCAATTTTTCTGTTCAAATGTATTTCTATATTCCATTAACATAGCCCATCCTTTTTTTATATATATCCCAATTTTTTTTTTCCTTTTTCTAATGGTATCTTTCTAGACACAGAACAACCCAAATAGGCTTCTCCTGTTTGATTTTATTTCCCCAATTTTTACAGGGTCCTGTGCATTTTGCTCATTTCTCTGCAAGTGAGGAGTAAGGTAAATTATCCCATCCTGGGATTTCTTGGTTTTTAACTTTGAGCTTAGAGGACCTTTTTTCTTAAAAAAATGACAATATGTCCTAATTTGTGTTTAAAGCTTATGGCTTATTGTTAATTTACTTTAAGTAAATTTTGAAGAGGGACTACTGACTTAAAAATTCCCAAATGTTTTAAAGCATTAGAAAGTATAACCCAGGGAGACAAAACATTTCAATTTAGAACATTCTGCATACAAAAAGATAAGAAATGGGCAATGGTAAATTTATCAAGAATGGCTCTAAAAAAGCAATACAATATTTAGAAGAACATACTCCACATTTTCTGCACAAATTTTTAAAGCTTGTCTTATTGACCTTTACCACTATGAAACCATGCTGAAATGTGAATCCTGTTTATAGTGCCAATTTTGTGCACAAAAAGCAACATGATATTTATGGCCATTTAATTTATAGGTTTGGATTCACAGATAACACAGACAGTGATATACAAATGATTTTATTAGGAAAGTAATTTAAGAAAATAATTAAAAGAATCTTTAAAAATAAAGCATAGTTACATTACCAGATGAGATAACACCTGAAGAAAAGTGCTGGAGAGTTTCAGAAGCAGCATTTTAATTCTCATTAGTAAAAATCTATAGCAATTTTGGGGACAGCATTCAGACTCTCCTTAGTTAAGATACATAGCAGAGCATAAAATTTTAATGAGGTGCTCTCCCTTTCTCATAATATTCTTTTCTCTCTCCTCTTTTCATGATATCTTCGCATAGTAGTGGCCAAATTCCAGTTAGCTTACATGACTGGACCCAGTTTGGTTCTCCTGGAACTGGCTAGGGACCAAGAGGAGCTTCCTGGGACCTAGATATCTTTATCAAAGTACACCTCCTTCCAGAAGGATAGCCAGTCCTCCCAGCTAGAGTGCACATTCTGTTTTTTTTTTTTCACGAAGATCACGCAAAGGCAACATTAATGATACAGAACAGATTCTCTTCATGAGATAAATGTTAAAACCCTTACACAGATGTTTTCCTCTTACTCTGAAATGTGAAAAATTTATAAGACAGAGTAATGATAAGCCATAATACAAGTGAATTTCTTTTTTTTATCCTCCTTAAAAGTGGTCTATTTTAATTTATACAGTTTTGTAAGTCAGTCAGGGGTCAGCTTGATTCCCCAGTCATTAGTAAAAGCTTTCTTAAAGTTAGAAATAATGCACCGCAATGGTGTCTTACTGACTTCCCCTCCATATCTGTAGCACCAATGATTAGTGGGAAGGCTTACAGACAAACAACAAAGGGTTTTGAATAAAATGTTGCTTCCTTCCATCCGTCAGCTCCCCAGTGGGGACGTTGGGTGCCTTGTGGCTTTGGTGGTCTGGTATAAACCCCAGCCAGCCTCCCTTCCAGGGCTGCTCACCCTGAGCCATATGAGGATTGCCACGAACTTGCAGAATCCGAACTCACAGCCTGGTGCATGGTCCAGGACTTCCTTTCATTCACACAAGACCACACACGCTCCAACACCCCTCCAGCACCACCCTTCGCAGAACTGAACCTGAAGACTTCCATTTCCCTTGGTCCTCCAACTGGAGACTGGTACTCAGATAGCCCGTGGGAGTTGATCAGCCTCCCCTTTCACTCAGGATCCCCTAGCCTTATACGAGTGGGCTGAAACTGATGCACCAGGGTGCTTACCAGAAAGACAGGCAGTGCTCCCAAAAACCTAGCTCCAGAAACCGTCCCGGATCCGTCGCAGCTCCAGTGGTGAGAGGCGCCCCACCCAAGGAGGTTAGGAATCTGACAGATGGGGAAACGCACTGCTGTTGGCACTGGATTCTGTTGGGTCTCTGGTCCGAGGGCCACCGTCACAGGCAAGGACGATCTTAATACACCAGCCTTATATCCTGGATGAGCCCCCAGAAATGTAGTGTGAAAACCAGTAATGAGGCCGCAGGCCTCCAGGAATGTTCCACGAAATTAGAACAGGCTGAGATTAAGGATCAGTAGTTTCAGAAAGCAGGTTTTATTTTCTATGGCCATACGGCTCAGTGGAGTAGCCTCTGAAAGTCTGAGCCCCAAACAAAAAGTTAACATCAGTTTTTATAGACAGGATGACATGTTAAAAACAAGGTAAACGATTGGCTGGTTTAAGTTGAGAAGGGTACAAAGCTGAACCGTTAAGGGAGGGGTCCCAATCCCAGGAATGTCTTATCTTGCCTACTTGCAGTTTCACCCATTCCTGAAGGTAGGGGACAGGCCCCTATCCCAGGAATGTGTCTTATCTCGCCTGCCTGCAGTTTTACCCATTCCTGAAGGTCAGGAGAGGGGGGTTGGGGGTTTTCCACAGAGAAGGCAGCTGAATCAGAAAGGGTGGCAGAGGCCTGCCTGCTACAATACAGCACAGAGAGCATTAGATCTTCTCACCACTACTGCAGGAGGCACCTGAAATCTGTTGTCTTATGTAAACAAAATTGGA